>OZ018392.1:67691977-67982758 GCA_963969525.1 Ontholestes murinus | reverse complement strand
AATAACAATATATCAATATTGAATATGAAAGGCACAGATTGATTTAACGTAAATACAAAAGGAAAATTAAAAAAGAAAACGCATTCCATTAATATTTTCCAAAAACAATTGATAATTGTCACAATTTTTATAATTTTTTATTCCTTAGAAAAAACAAGTTTTTTTCATCATTAATTATGAAGTTCTGAATGAAACAAACAAAAATTAAAGATTTTACAAAAACAACTAATTAAAAATTACACAGTTTATTTTATTTAAAGTTGTAAAATTGGTATTACAAAGTGAAAGCCTCTACAATCAATTTAACAATTGTTAAAAATTTCTAAAAGGCAATTTTCAACTGCCAAAATCCTAAATATTGGCGAAAAACATCCAAAAGATCTTTAAACAAAAAACAATTGGCGATTATCCTATAAAACAATTGATAACTATCAAAACAATTGAATAACTATTGACAAAAAGGTACTGGCAGTTACAAACGCATAGACGATTATTAAAATACATTTCAAATTCCTAACCAATTAATAGATAACTGTAAAAATCAATCAGATTAATGCAAAAACATTTAAATAGTTGTAGACAGAAATCATTGGGAATTGCTAAAAGGAAATAAGATTATTGAAAGTAAAGTATATTTGAAACTAACAGAAAACAATCGATAAAAAACACATTTGAAAGTTTTGAGAAAAAAACAATTGAGAATATTAGAAATTTATAAAAAATTAATTTGCAGAAAAGTTGTTGTGTCAAGAGATTTGTTTTGTAGTCTTAGCAAGACTCATTTGCTGTAGATTTACGACATGTTTTTGTATTTTTAAATCATTGGTTAATTTTCTATAACGACCTAAAGGATTTTAATACATTTTATTATCAAGAAACAATTGAAACTTAGATTAATGTAATAATTTATTGGGGTAGGTCAAGGGTGTGCTAGGACAATTAATAATTTATCAGCGTAGGCCTAACGTACTGAACAATGAATAATATTACGTTAAATACTAGGATGTTTCTAAATGAATGTCGGGGTTTTAACGCTTTGTAGTACTTATTACGTTAAACTAAAAAGCATAATTAGTACATGAAATGATGGGCAATTCAAAAAGTTCTGTTTGTTGGTACGCGCATGCGCTAGAGGGCGCTAGTGGCAAAAAAAAAAAAAACATGATAAAACTCATAATGTGCGCATCTGGGGCTTACAAGATGGCACAATTGCAACGAGATTGAATTGAATGTTTTTGATACCATATCTCGGCAGAAAGTTTATGGGTCTATTTTGTGTGGAGAAGCAACTGTAACTGTTATGATATTCAATTAGAAACACCCGGTATAAAGGATTTGTATGAACATTTAAAAAAATGCGTTCGTTATAGAAAGCAACTTAACGGCTATAAAATCACTAAATGTGTGCCTCTATTCTCGCTCCAATATTAAGCGCTAATTGAACAGTTAAATGACGATGACTATGACAAATTCGTTTTCTAAGCTCAGTTTTACAACAGCTCCTCAATGTCACGTCCAAAACGTCACTCATTCCTAACAAGCAAATTAAAAGTGTCATTTCCGACGTAAAATGCAAATCACAAAACCTATTTATCGATGTCCGCAATGAAACTGAATGTAATTCCCGATGTCTCTCGTTACGTGCAAGATGTAGAACCGTTCGACATTCAAACGCCCCAAGACCTGTACACGTTTTTGATGGCGTGCCACATCTTTTCTTGGGCCGTGTTACTGTGGAAGTTCCATTGAAACCGAAACACAAAGTGTACACGTATGAAAAGGAAATGTACCGTAAGCAATAAAGACACATTCGCATAGCCGCCGTCGTTTTTCCTTCAGTGGGAGTTCGGGTAGTGGGATGAGGAGGAAAACCGTGCCCGCTAATCCCGATTTGATTGGATCCGCACGAAATCCAAAAACCCATCGGCACGGAGAGGGCCGCGCAACCGAAACCGGATGACAAAACATTAAGAATACACAGAGAAAAGGGGGTGTCCGGTGCAAAAACACGTCCGTAATCCCTTAACCGTAACGTGTGAATCCGCGCTAATATTTGCGGATAAAACATTGGCCCGGACTCATGAATATGCAAATCCGTCGCGTCGGAGTATATGTGTGAATATTTACACATTTTACATCATACTCTGGTGAAAAGCTGGGGCCACATGCATCGGGGCCGCGAGCTAACCTATGCTAACCGTTCCGCCCATTTGCATACGCTCTTAACAATGCCCCGGGCTTAATTTTAATACGATTAAATTTGTACAGACGTAATGTGGTCACTCGAATATTCACGGGGGGATGCCTTTTAACGCCCCAACGAGTTCGGTTATCCGGGTAACTTTCGATTTTCGACTCGTTTCCACTGCGAGCCGCTCTCTCTCCGCAGTGTTATTTACACATGGAATTTAAAACCTCGGCCGGCCCTATGAATTCGTATTTACGACAATTATAGTTAAAAAATTGAAACGTAATTTCTAATCTAACGTGTAGAAATAAAATTTCCAAATCTAGTTAGGTTTTATAATTAAAATTCACTTGGTTTAACTAATCTCAAATTAATATACAGCAATTAATATAACAGACCATTGAATTTTATTTGCTACACCTAGTTATTAATATTGCACTAAGCGAGTAATGAGAGACTAGTTTATGAAAACTATATATTTTTACTTATTCTGGATGAATAATCGCGTCAAATATAAATGTATATCTATAGTTTAATTATACATTAAGAGCATTTCTTACCCAAAAATTAGCTTGTGAATTCAATTAGAGTATGCTTTGTCATACAACTTAGAAACCCATGTCTTTTTTCTCGCAAAATAAATATTTCGTTTAAAAGACGAACCATTTCATTGATCTTTTTTAAAGATTTATAATGTTTTTAAAGGTTTTAATATCGAAGCTGTACTATTAAGAAAATTATACTTATAGAATACCAGGTTATTAATTATCTGGTAATTTTTTATCAACCTATTTAATTTACTATATGCGTATTGTATTATCATCACATACATGAATGCTTTCAATAGAATAACCAAATTATTGATCAGCTATTACATTATGCTGCAGATGCTTAAACATAACTAAAATAGAAGATAAACTAATTAGCATAGGAAACGTGATATTATATTATGAGATGCAAGTTTGTAACTACTCAGTAAGTTCCTTCAATTTGAACCCATATATTGATATTTTCTTTTACTACTCATATGCAGGAGAAAGGCTTTCCCAGTAATTCGATCCAGTGCTTAATAAAGCGCCATCTCTTTCTTAAATTTAAAAATATAGCCGAGATTGTCAAAATATAAAAAAAAAACAAAAAATAATGTAATATTACTTAATACAAAAAATGTTTCACGAATTAAAACAATTATATAATATAATTTAAATTGCTAAAAACTAACACAAATGACATTTTATAAAAACAGTTGTAAAACCAACAATAATTAAATGCTACTACTTCAAAAACAGTTGAAATTATTATAAATCTATAAAAGACAATAGACAATCAATAAAACCAGATATATTGATATAAAAAAAGCGAAAAAAAAAAAACATTGTTACTGGCCTTAAAAAACGAAAAATATCAAAATCGATTAGACTGTTACTTGTTGAAACTCCATGGTATCACTTAGTAAAACACTGATAAGGGTTTCAAAAAATTGTTTTTTTATGGATATGAACTAAATTTATATCTAGATAAACAATTCTACTCACAATGCATTATGGATTTCCTTCTCTCATTCATGGCTATACATTTTCCTTAATACTGAAACTTCAAGAAGAGTATACCAATTGTAGGGCTAAACAAATTTCCAGCGATTCTTCAGATTGCGCTCGTTATTTCAGTCTTCAATTATATCTAATTAAGAAATGTTATGTATTAATTTATAACAATTATAACGTAGATACTAAAATTTCGATACCTTTTGAAATAACTTAAGTTGTAATAGCCATATTAAATATAATTCATTCATGAACTTACCAATCAAGATTTTTATTTGAATGAAGTTCACACAAAATCGATATCTTAGCCACCTCGATGATGACAACTCGTTGATAATTCAGCTGAAAACACATTCAAAAGGGTAAGAAGAAGGAAATGGAGAAACGTGTCGAAATGTGGACTGTGGTGTGGAATATAATAAGTATATATATATATTTATTCATATTTTAAAATTGCATTACAACGTGCAACAGCGACAATAATGCAATTTTATTGTATATGTTTTTATTCAGAATAAATACACTTATATAATAAAAGATTTACAAATATCACTGAGTATAAAGATTATACAATGGGCGTTTCAGTTACAATACCACATATAAAAAATAAAGTCGTCTTCTTATTTTTTACTCTGAAAAAGAGAACACAAGACACAAGTCAGAAATATTGTACAACAGAAAATCATGATACAGGATGTAACAGTATAGTGGTTATAAATGTTAGGACGAGATAGACGAGTTAGAAAACATCCAGATGATGATGATTTTTAGCGCAAAAAAAGGAAAACAACATGGACAAGAGAAAAAACAATCAGTATAATGACCATGTCTTTTCCTCTTGTCCATTTTTATTTGTGTTTTGTGCGCTTAGAATAAGTAATAATACAGCAAAAAATAAGTAAAAAGCAGCCAAGACCGCGTGTGTTCATGTACTGTCATCTGCTGCTTCAATTTAGGTATTATTTATTTTAAGTAGCGACATCTATCGCATAGATCTTGAATTGCTATTCGTCAAGTGTACTCTACTCCACTTTTCCTAAGTTTTTAACCACTGTACTGATATTCCTTAATTTACTAAGTAAAAAATTATATAATTGCTAGGATAACTATTTAATATAATTTAATCAAGAAAATAATAAAATGTATTTTTTTAAAATTCCTAATTAAATAATTTTCATATTGCAATAATACATCAACATGAATATTAAAGCAAGAGGTGAAATTCGCCACTGTAATCATGTATTATTAATTTAACTATAGTTAAATGTAAAAAAAAGTGATTGAGGCAAATAGTTATCAATATTACAAGACAGAATTGCGATACTAACGCCACTATTAAGAAGAGAGTTCAAAGATACTATAATATTATTTTAATACAATACAATTGATATGACTAATTTCAAAATATGACACTAGGTTAAAGGTTACGAAATTAATAAAAACTGAAAATGACAATTAATTTTATAAAATAGTTATCATTTTACATTAATCATAGGTGCTAAAAATACTTATTTAAGAAAACCTGAAAACTAAGTGAATGTAATTTGGAATAGGAGTAGATTTCAACTTCGAAAACAAATAACTCTTGAAATTTGTTAAAGAAAACACTTGCAGTGTTAAACATAACATGTATTTTCCTTTTCGAAATGTATACTTTCAATCCAGCAAAAATTTAGCAACTGTTAATAACTGCTAATTGAGATCATAATGTTGATTGATGAGTTTAGTGAAGATGATGCAATATAAAATAACTTGTAATAACTCCACAGTTTATTAATTAAGATCATATTTGATTAAGAATATCACTGTCTGAAATTCATTGATATTCTTAAACCAGTGCAGCCAATCGTCTTCTATTAGTCAGGATCTGCTCAAAATATATTCATTTATATTATGACATATTGTCTCTTTACAATAGGAAAAATCTTACAAAACATCTCCGACTAAAAAACGCATGCGCAGTTTACGTGGCTATAAACTAGTTTTGGAATGCATAATTGAAAATTTAATTGGCTAACTCTGGAGGCGTTTATTTCGTAATTAATTTAAAAATATATGATACATTTTTCGTTAATATCACAAGACTATACTGAATAAAATAATCGTGTTATTTAACGAAGAAAGTGTTTTATTTATAAATTTTCGAAATTAGATTAATTAATTAACAATATCGTCTATAAAAAAATAAGTTTTTATATAAATTAAGTAACAATAATTTAAATTATTTCAAAATCAATCCAGTCGTTATAAATAAAACTATTATGTAATCTAAACTATTTATGTAGATGGCGCTAGTATCTACTTTCCGTTATTGTAATAATTTCAAGCACTATCTACCTATATTTTTTACTGTGGCGACTAAATTGTAATAAAATTTGTTAAATAAAAACCACAAACTCACATTTCAGTCAATTCAATAATTATCATGCAGGACTAACTAGTCTAAATAAATACCTTATAAAAAAATATAAACTCTGGGAATAAAACACACTAAATCGTCTACGCATGCTTCTTGAACTTCTGCAAAATACAAACGGAAAGTCAACCGTAAAATTCGAGCGACGATCGTACTGTACCTTATCTTTGTGCTTATTGTCGTTCATCAGGGCGGCCACCTTAGACCTCTCCTGCTCCAGGAGGCCGTGAAGCCGTGAGACCTCGTCGGTCAGATCGTTCTTGATTGTGTTGAGTCTTTCCAGTTCCAGTAATACGTCCGCCTTATCCTTCACTGTAAATAAAAATTATCACTCAATACATTCTGAGATGGTTTAGAATTTCAAATAATCTTTGTTACTCTATAAAAATGTTTCACCAGAAAGTGCATTTGTACTCTGTACTGTAACGCTGTTGTAGAGTAATGAAAATATTTTTAATCCTCATAAAATTCATATCGGTATTATATAAATATTATAAATTGTAAACAATTTGTAGTTAATGTTTCAAAACTTCTCAATGCTTACTTTCTCCAGTGGATAATATTGTGTATAGGGTTTGATTCCTGGATTTTACACTGGAAATTTCTACCTTTGCCTTCTCCAGTTCTTCTTCTAGTTCTTTATTTTTCTTTCTTTCAATGTCCAGTTTTTCCTGCAAGTACATAAATATTTATTGGTTAAATTAAGAAAAAACATTATAAAATCTTATAATAATAGTAGTGGTGTACGTGGTCTTTCCGCCGGGATTTTTGTGTATTATTGTATGTGTATATAATCATCTTACTTTAAATTATCGCCCCCACCACTCTAAAGCCCCAATGAAATGTAATATACAGGGTGACTGACGAAAAACCTTTGGTGCTGTATCTCGCTTATTTTTTATCCGATTTTAATAAATAAAACATCAAATTAAACTATTTTTAAAAGACTTTAATAGGATCTGAACTGTTATTTTTTCTCGCACCCAGTTTTTGACAAAATACGATCAACATTTTTTTTTTTAATTGCACTGTATATACAGGGTGAGTTTTTTTCGATGTTCTCTATGGGGATCTCGGAAACTATAAGAGATAGAGAAACGGTTAAATGGGGAAAGAAGTGTAAATTTACGAGACGAATAAAATTCCACTTTCAAAGTTTTCAAAAAAGTCATGGGTAACTAGATATTTTGAAAAAAGTAAAAAGTGTCAATTTTTTCAAATCAATATATCTCGGTTATTATAACAGATAGAAAAAAACTGTAAAGGACAAAGTTTTAGATAATTTTATGCAGATTAATAAAAAATAATCAGAAAATTTTTATCGCTATTATTTTCCGAGATATGACGCAAACTTACATTTTTTTAAATGGAAACCATAGTTGGCTGTGACCTCATTCAAAAGGTAATTATTTTCTCTTTAATCCAATATGGCATACGACATAGTTATTTCTAAAAATGAGTGAGTTATAGTCATTTTAAATTTTATTATAAATAAAAAATGGGTAGCCATGAAAAAGATGAAAGTAAAACAATTGCAGTTGTTTATAATATCAGCAATATTGTAATCATTAGTTTTACAGAGATAAATCAAAATGAAACAACTGCATAAAGTAATTCTGTAATTATCAATATATTAACGGGAGAGAAATTTTAATATTAAAAAATATAGTCAAAGAGTTTACTATTAATACTATTGTGACATAAATTATATCTTTTTAAAATTGAACTTATGGTTTTTGACTATTCTCATGTAAATTAAATTAAATGTTTCAATAACAACTAGTTTATGATCCTCCACAGATTGATATGATTTTTCATATACTTTGTTTTTTACATAACCCCACAGAAAAAAATTCTAAAACGCGCTGATCGGGAGATCTAGTTGGCCCTGGGATTGGTTTATTTCTTCCCACTTATGATTTAATAAAAACATCATTTAAATAATTTGTAAAGCCAACATGTTATGAGGTGGAGCACCGTCATATTGGACCCATTTTAATCTTGCTTGTAATGATAAATTTAAACAATCGAGCGTATCTTCAAATGTTTTCTGAAGAAAATGAAAGAAAATTTTCACTTAGTGAGCTTTCAAAAATATATGGACCGAGAATTATTAATCTAAACACACCATGGATTAAACCCAAATTTAATTTGTAGTTTTCTCTGTGAAACTTCTCGTGGATTCTCTTGAGTTCATCTATGTTCATTGTGGCGATTAAAAATACCACAATTAGTGAATCGCGATTCATCTGTTCATAATATTTTTGTAAAAAACATATTATCCTCTTGACAAATGGGTTTATACCACATACAGAAGGCCATTTGATAATTACAAAATTATTATTCTTAGGCTAATTTTTCATTTTTGTTTAACTATGTATAACTAATAATTACAATATTGCTATTATTATAAACCACTGCAATTGTTTTACTTTCATCTTTTTCATGGCTACCCATTTTTTATTTATAATAAAACTTAAAATGACTATAACTCACTTATTTTTAGAAATAACTAGGTTTCATGTCATATTGGATTAAAGAGAAAAAAATTACCATTCGAATGAGGTCATAGCCAACTATGGTTTCCATTTAAAAAAATGTAAGTTTGCGTCATATCTCGGAAAATAATGGCGATAAAAATTTTCTGATTATTTTTTATTAATCTACATAAAATTATCTAAAACTTTGTCCTTTACAGTTTTTTTTCTATTTGTTATAATAACCGAGATATATTGATTTGAAAAAATTGACACTTTTTACTTTTTTCAAAATATCTAGTTACCCTTGACTTTTTTGAAAACTTTGAAAGTGGAATTTTATTCGTCTCGTAAATCTACACTTCTTTCCCCATTTAACCGTTTCTCTATCTCTTATAGTTTCCGAGATCCCCATAGAGAACATCGAAAAAAACTCACCCTGTATATTTTTATTGATTCGCAAGGAGATTTTTTTCTGAATATAAAATTGTAGACAAATTTATCCATACATCAAACTTAAGTCGAGAAATTGAGGATTAAAAAAATAAATAAAAAGTCAAGTATCCATTGTAAACAATATACAGACCCTATTTTACATGTCAAAAGTGACAGTGACAGCCATTGATACAATACTGCAACGATTTTTAATTATTTCATAATTAAAATTTTGCAATATTTCAAACACTGTACTAGAATATTGTGCTTCTACAGAAATCGTTTTTCAGTTTTTGAAATCTTGCAACATTTTTATTATGAAATTATTAAAAATCATTGCAGTATTGTACCAATGACTGACACTGTCACTTTTGACATTTGGAATAGGCTCTGTATATTGTTTACTATGGGTATTTGATTTTTAATTTTTTTTAATCCTCAATTTCTCGACTTTGGTTTGATGAATGGATAAAATCGTTTAAAAATTTAGATTCAGAAAAAATCTCCTTGCGGATCAGTACAAAATATATATACAGTGCAATTTGAAAAAAAAAAAGTTGATCGTCTTTTGTCAAAAACTGGATGCAAGAAAAAATATCAGTACAGTTCATATTAAAGTCTTTTAAAAATCATTTAATTTGATGTTTTATTTATTCAAATCGGATCAAAAATAAGCGAGATACAGCACCAAAGGTTTTTGGTCAGTCACCCTGTATATCATATGGTATAATATTTGGCATAAATGCTATTTTTTAAAGCCTTATATAATGGCAGCATTAGCAAATAAATATTTTATTACAACAGAATTTCTTACAAAGACCTTTATTGAAAAGTGAGACAACTCTTTAGTTTATTGCCTAAATTTGTTATTATTTACCTATTGTATATGATTTACACTTGTTTATTTTACTTAATATTGAAAAAGAAGTAATAATATCCGCATTGCTTGAACAGCGATATGCAATCAAGTTTTGTGTGCTGCTAAAAAATGTGTAACTGTTCTGGACGCCCAACAAAGGCCAGAAAACGTGAATCGTGTGAGCGAAGTTTTGCGCTCCAACATGTCCATATTTTCGGTACATGCGATAGTGACCGATGATCTGCAAATGCGTAAAGTCTGCACGAAGCTTGTGGCACACAAAATCACCATCCCCGCCCCAAGAAAGAGCGTATGAGTAAGTCTCGCATCAAAACGATGCCAACTTTCTTCGTCCATTTTAAGTTTGTACCTCAGAGAGAAATTGTATGAAATAAAATGCCCATTACTTTTATAATGGACCCTGTAGACTCTCACGTTCATTAGCATGGATTTTAACTATTACTTTCTGGGCAACACTTTACCTGATATTGTGCACTACTGATAATATCTTCTATTGCGGCCTCCCTTTGCTTTCTCCTCTCAGTCAGGTGGTCTTTGGTTAATTCCTTTTTGGCATCTGTGTGTACTTCGTCGAAAAAGTTCTCCTTCAGTTCTGCATTTTTATTGGCGGGAGAATCCTCTTCTGCTAAAATTACAATATTTTACCATCACAAATAAAAATTTTAACACATTAACATCAGACAGAGGCAGTCAATAATGTCGACTGTATTTTATTTTAATTTTAAGCTAATTAATTAAAACCTTTTATTTTAAACTAAATATACAAGGTGTATCAGTACAGCAGTAACAAGTGTTGAGAAAGAAATAAAGAACATCTAGACAATGGGAAATATGAATGCAATGCATAGACCGTAACGATTTACTGACGTAATAGTGATAACACATATCACAATGAGGTGGTAAGAGGAGAAAACATGTTAATATAGCAAAAAAAGAACATAGATAGGCAACGATCGTCATTAAAACGCGTGTGCGCATGCACCGCCATCTCCTGCTTTAGTTTACGTAGCGACATCTATCGTGTAAGAGGGTAAACCTAGGCAATCGATCTCTTTTTAAAATTTGTAATCACTGTACTAATACACACTGTATATTTCAGGCACCATGGCCATTATCAAAGGTTTAATTTAATGGTTTAGAAAAAACATTATTGTAGAGGATTTAATTTCATGATACATTTTATGTAATACAAACTATATAAGTAACAGGAATTTTAAATGAAAATACACTTCGTTGATATCACACACAGGATTTTATTACGTGACTATAGTTTCAACCTTTAAAAGGCCATTATCAAACGTACAATCGTCACGTAATAAAATCCTGTGTGTGATATCAACGAAGTGTATTTTCATTTAAAATTCCTGATTCAAGATGTATCACAAAGTGATGGCTTCAAGCATTAAACATATTATATAAGTAACTTTGTTAGTATCACAAGAGTAAAAATAAAAGTGTGATACTAACGTGTTATATTTGTATTAGTGGTTTAGGCTATCTATTGTGATTTTACTTCTTTTATACATCACAGAATGTGCTGTTTTTACAACACTATAATTTTTAAAGTATCCTTAACACTTGATTATTGGTATCTATTAATTTATTATTCTGCTGAAACCATCACTAATAACTTGAAAACAAAATAAATAATAGAAATTGATGGTAGATATTATTCATGATAATAATAATTCTTGTTACTCTTCTGAATGTATAATTACGTGATGAGTACAGAAATAAATTATTACTATACTATTCTACACCATCCAAATATACATATATTGATTTACCTTCGACTTTCTCTTTAGGCGACAGGAACTCGTTGAGTGACATGACGTTCTTCTTCTTCTTCTTGTTGTTGGGCTTCTTGTTGTTATCACAGGACTTGCTATTGTACTTGTCCTTGTTCTCCTCGTAGTGCAGCTTGGACAGGAGGATGGCACTCTCCAGATCCTGCTCGAAGTTGCCGTCGACGAACTTGTCGTCCTTCTCTTTCCACTCCTCCCACTGCTTCTGCATCTGCTGCTTGGTCTTCTTGTCTTTCTTACCGTCATTTCCCTAAAAAATTAAATAACCACTAAATCAATCACTCAATCCTTTTTTAACCAGAGAAATTTCGTTATTCCCGGCGCATCCGCCATTAATTTGATATACAAAAACAAATAGTTTCTTTTTGTTTTATTTATATATGCCTGTGTCTGTTAATACATGTTTAGTACTTTTTTTTACTCATAATGATTAAGTGTGGATAGAAGAATGGTGGCTGTAAGCTAACCAAATCCCACCTATTGATTCACATGTAGTTTTAAGTTCATAGTAATTGTATATTGTAATGTGAATATGTGAATAATTATTATTATTATTAAATACTTTGAATATTAAAATCTAAATAAAATCTTTAGACAAATAAACTCTCGATGATTTAATAATTATATGTTTTGAAAACAGCATATTTATTTTAAAATAAAACAAAACAAAAAATTGTACGAAAACAATTGACATATTTCTTGAATAATTTTCTCACTTAGCTCTCGGGGAAACATTATCAATTCTATACCCATAATAACAAATGACATTTTTAAACTTTTTAATTTCATTTTTTTGTATTTTGCAATTGTTTTTAGAAAAGAAAAACCAGTTGTTTCACCAATTTTACTTTGTATTCTCTTGAAAATCTCACTTTCATAACCTTCACGTGTTATAATAAAATTGACAAAACAAAAAAAAACTATCACAAATTATATATTTTCTTATTGTGACATTTGCTGTCAATTTTAGTAGTGACCGGCTATCGACCCTGTGGTCATTCGGCTGTGTTCTTTTATTTTATTAAATAACACTGAGAATCATTTATTTTTAGAACAAAAAACTATAATTTTTATATTCAAATGTCTCGAAATTATGAGAGGTTAGTTTTCAATTTTGCAATTGTTTTCAAATATATCAACGAAACATATCCTTTACTCACAAAAAACAAGTAAAGATAAAAATATATTTAATAAACAATATGCTGATTAATTCTGCATAGTTTCATGAATGTAGATAAGGCTAATCACATAATAAATTAGCTTGCATAATATATAATAATGTTGTAGTGTCAGTACTTTAATGCTGGGGTTCTATGACTCATTTAAAACAAAAACTCAATAACGATTATCAAATAAAAACTGCTGATTTAATTAATTTTTATGTTTAATAGCAAGCACATTTATATAAAGATTGGCAAAGATTTTTAAAGTGTGGCGAATAAATGTTTTCTGTAACTATGATTATTTAGTTCACAATTTTATTTCCAAAGATTAATTATCATTTGTTTAATTTCGAATATTTTAAGGTAAATTTTTTTTGTCCCAAAAAAATTTGGCTTACCCAAATTTTCAATATATTTTTTAGTAAATTTCAACAAATGAAACAGTTGAAAATATTTTTCTGGAAATAAATATTGCATGAAACACACACAAGAGGGCTTTTTTAGGGTGTAAACTTGACTTAGCAGTACATCAAAGAGATTAATTCAGAAAGCACCGCTGCTTTTTGTGTTTTGATTGGTTGAGAGTTTGATGGTCATTTAATTCACATCTTCACTTCTTCATCAGTGTTCTTGATTGGTACGAGTAGAAAATATTACCATAATGAGATTTAAAATTAGAAAATCATCTTTGGAATTTACTCGTATCTAACTCAACAACATAATGATTAATTAGAGGCTAATTAAACACTTGGTGTTTTTTCACAATAATATAAAAATGTTTCACCACAGGTTAAGTGAGAATTAAATTCATCGTAACATAGTAGATTATGGAAGCAATCTCTAAAAGTGTACAAAAATTACATTCTAATAAATGACAAACAAATAGTCTCAACATTTCAAATTACTGAATATTAAATACCTATAAAACATATAATTAATGCATATAATTTGTTTAGTGAGAATATTCTCTCTACATCACCTTACCAGATTCATTTATAGTGTGTAGTGTTTATAAACATAGTATTTTTTTTAAATAGTTTGAGGGTTTCTAACAATTTTACCACATAAATTAGCTTAAAATATATATCACCCAAATCATGTGGAGTATCCTCAAAAATTCAACAAACTGCTTATATATTGTAGAACAAAGAACCATTTTGTTTTTATTATCTGAAGTATAATGTCAATTAAAATCATTAAATTTGTACGAAACAAAAATAAAAATAAGCACAAACCAATCCAAGGTTAATAATGTTATGGAACAAACAAAGAAGCGAGGTATATAATACTGATTAAAATCACTCCAGCCCAGCACAAAATATACACGCTGGCTTAGCAGTTAAGACCATTCAGCCGATAATAATGTGTACAGGTTAAGTAAACAAGTATCAATATAATAAGAATTACATTACGCTGTTAATAAACAAACGAATATTCATATAATTTTAATAATAATAAAACAAATAAAAACGCGCCGAAACTGCATAAACGTACCTGCTTATGATTATTTTGGTTCTTCTTGTTGTTGACTTTCTTGTCCAACTGAACCTTATCGGTTTTCTTCTTCTCCGCGACCTTCTTCTGGACGACGGGCTCGTCGTCCTCGAGCTTCAAGCATGCGAACCTCGAGGGCACCGAAATATTCGGTTTGTTCATTGTAAGAATTCACTTTAGTCGCCGGCTTCGGTAAAAACAACGCAAATTTTGACGGACGAAGGGAACGCAGCGCTGCGCATTGATTGGTCCGCTGAAGTGTGCAACTACGGCGCTGCGTTGCCAGATTTATTTTATTTTTGTGCTTAATTTACGCCTCAACACAAGAAATCTAATTAATTACAATAAATAATAATGAGTTTATGGAATTATTATTTTTAATTTCTTAACAAAATTATAATTCTGTTAATTTATGTAGTTGATTAAATAACAGTATGTAGTGGTTATAATTTTGTATAGGCAACCCAACTAACATTACTAACGTAAATTATAATAAGCCAGAAAAAATCATGTAAAAGTGAAATAAATCATCATATACATAGATTTTCGACAAATAAAAGTAAAGCAAGTTTTTATAATGTGTGGAATGAAAAAGAAAGTTGTATGTTCTATAAATATCTACTCTTATTTGTTATTAAATATTATTATAAGCCTGACAGGTTGGTTTAAATGAAAATTAAAGCTTTTAATTTTAATATAAATGTACATTTTGTATTAATTTACATCTTAGTTTGTTAAATTTATTAGGGTTGTTGAATATTTTATCAATATTATAGAAATCACAAAGTCAAAACTAAACTTAGATTTTCCCTAAGTAGTTTTTGGTTTGTGGTCTTTTCGCTGTGTTATTTGTATATGTATGTGTGTGTAAGTGAGCTTGTTACTTGAGAAGATCACCCCATCACGCTAAAGCACCATTAATTGTATCCCAATGGGGAATGGTACCAGCAACCCATTTAATTGCTATTATCTTTCTAATAAAAGACTGGGTGAACATAATTGGCATAACTGTTTTATATTAATAAGATAATAATTAGTAACTTTAAATAAAATATGTATCACAAAGTGAAGGCCTCTACAATCAAATAATAATTAGTAATTTTAAGGTTACATTAAGTTTGACTATAATTATCTATTAGTTGAAAATATATTCATAGGTAATTTTACAAATATAGTGGTAAAACAAAACCTTCGACGTTATCGAGTTTAATTTCATCAGGTTCAAGATGTATCACAATTGAAACGCCTCCACGATGAAAGATCTTAATTCAATATTTTTGTATGTTAAATCGTTGATTGAAATATTTCAATCAACAGTTAAATATTACATATTTTAACTTGTAGATATACTTTTTAATAAATATAAAAAATGAGTGACATGTAGACAATTATCAGTTATCGATTGATTACCTGAAATTATTATGTAGAGTCTCAAGTGATACTTATCCAGTTAAATCCAATTGTACAGGAAACTGGCACACTGTCTGGAGGTAATAATTATAGGATAATACAACACATCAGGAAACAGGAATCACTGCAGTCTTGAGGCACATACTTCCTGGTCGGTCAGTTTCAGGCTAAATGGCCCTTAATATAAAAATGAAATACAATTAGGGTGACTATAGTGTAAAAATAAAGAGTACATAAAATTACACACTTGAAAAATTATGCTTTCGATGGTTAATTAAGTTATTCTGTTATCATTTCTTTTGCTTTACATCATAAAAAAGTTTGAGCTTAGTCATATAACACATTGTAAGCCATTGCTTGGTGTGTAATTAAATAAATCAAGCAAATTTTAGAATGTTTACAATGTTTATACTAAAATTGGTCAAATAAAACTGTTTATGAAAAAAAGAAGTTCTGTTGTTTTAGGCTTACACACCAAAAATTCACCGAAGCAAAAAAAATAAACATAATGATGCTTTTACCGTTTACTATGATACAATTTATCTATTCATTAAAAAGTGGCTTAAATATGGAATTTTTAATATTTTTTTGGTTGACCCTAGATGCATTTATCATGCTCATGTATTATTTATAACCTTTTATTTATTAAGGGTTTTTATTAGGTAAATAAAACTTACTTTTGTCCTTGCCTGAATTGAAGTATTCAGATGATCGGTGCTGTTCAAAATTAGAATAATTATTAATAGGTTTTAGGTCCTTTAAAGGGACATGCTTCAAATATCTTCAATGGTCAATTAGGTTATTCTGTTACATTTTGGTTCATTGCAATTTACTTCAGCCAATTTGATGATAATTTATTTATTTAAATAATTAAAATTGGGTGGAAAAATAATTACACCAAACAAATATCAAACTGGCATTCTTTTATTATGTTATATAAAACAAAAAATTGTTTTCAAATGTTGCTTTGATATAATTTATTTGTATAATACGTACCTATATTTTACAATCTATTATTAATTAATTTTCGAATTATACGTACCTATACTTTACAATCCATTCTTAATTATTTTTATACTTTATCCTAATACAGATTATTAATGGCGCGGAAATTCTATTTTCTTATTAGAATTACATCATGCGTTTAAAAATGCCACATTTTACGACCATTTCCGCTAAGCGATTCCATTGGTTGAATTCCTCGCCGCCATCACCACTCACCAACATTGTTGCCACGTCGAAAAATCCACACAAATATAATCGATAACTAACTGTTTTATACATTTTATTTTGCGATAAATCAACAATTTAGAACTTACTTTTGCTACAATATAGACGTTTATTAACTGTTTACTTGTAATAATTGAGTATTTAAGTTGTGACGTGTTAACAAACCGGGTGAAAGGCAACGCCGCGCTGCTTTGTTTATACATATGACAGATGAACGCCGCTAATCCAAGTAATTGATCCACGACTGTGCCGGTGAACGTTTTGAATATCGAATATATTATCTTTGCGGGCGTTCTGCAGTAGTAGTAAAGTTTACACCTATAAGAAGTACCTTTGCGCCTCCTGTTTACTGTTTATCGTAAGTACCAAACATCAGTTAATTAATGAATAAATCATTATTGTGTAATTGCATCAGGGATAAGCCGGATTTCCGTTGAACATATGAACAATAATTAAACGAATTGTATTTGTCGTAAATATGCGTTTTAAGTGATTGTAATTATTTTTGTGTTGATTCAAATAATTGTATGATCTTTCCATGCCATTGCTTTTTTTATCAGTAAGTATTATTTTTTTTAAACTGTCATTTTGGACAGAAAATAACAATGTGGCAGATACATGATGAAACTACCTAATAAATTGAAATAAAACAATACAGTTGGAAGGGTTAGATCACTGCAGCATGTTTCACCACAAAAGTGGCTTTATCATGCAGTAATCATCACTTGTACTTTGATAAAATAGTAAACATCACAACCGTCTTATGAGTCATCATGCATCATTGCATTTATAATGTGTAGGACAGGTGTGTTGCAACATCTTTCTTTTAAACTATAGTCATGGGATTGATGTATTATAGTTTAATCGTATTAAATGATTAATAATGATAATTTGATTTGATAATAAAATGTATTAATTTACTTTAGGTCGTTGTAGAAAATTAACAATTAATGTAAATTATTAATAATGTATTTTTATAAAGAATAAAAGTATTGGAAAGTCTAAAACGGTTCACATAATTTAGGTAGACATTATTACTTGCAAAAAAACTTTGCAAAAACAAAAAAACATCTAAGCTATAAAATGCATGGCTATAAAAATAAAAATACTTGTCACTCTCATTAAATTGATTATAATTTAATTTGCCAATAACTTGAACAATTAATTACTCTTGGAAAATAATTTGTTGATGAGATAATATTTATCTCTTCAAGAAGCACACAAATGTAATATTTATTTATTTATTTATTTACCTTTTAATGGTGTTCAACTTATTTTCTACAAGGGTCATTAACTCTTCTTATCATCCACTCTCTGCCTTGTATTTTTTTTTTTTTCGTTTGCTTGATGTACTTGCTTGTTCCAATTGTTACTATTTTATTTTTGTCTTTCTGAGTGAAATCATTCATAATTGCACAATATATTTATATCGAGGGTCATTAACCCTTCTTTTCTACCATCTGTCTTGAAAATTCCAAAAAAAGAGAAATTGGAATATTAATAAAGAGATGTAACTTTCAGGTACATGAATTACTTGTCAAATCACTTCATATTATTATAATTTTGCTTTGATGGTTTTCTGACTTATTTTATTATAAGTGTCCTTAACTCTTTATTATTTTTATTATTTATCCCAATTATATTTATTTTTTCTTGCTGCTTGATGTGTTGCTTGGTTTATTATCTATTTTAATTTGGCCTTGTATTTTTACCTTATGTGTACTTTTGGATGGCCGATTCTCTTCTAATCCCACTCTATCCAGTCGCTTCTTTTCTATTTATTATTGTTAATATTGATTTAATATAAAGCTGTTTTCTTCTGTATTTCATAATCCGTTCTTATAATTCTCTCTTTTATTTTATTTATCATTTCCATTGCATTGATTTCATTACTTGATAATTTCTCCGTTAAAGTTTTTAACCTAAATGTTAGTAGTAGTAGTAGTGTTAGGCTATCGACCACGTGGTCCTTCCGCCATGTGTTATTATTTTGAGATTTCTTTCTTTTATTATATTGGCTAGAAAACAAAATTAATACAGTTTTCTAGTTCCTTTTTGCATTTTTTTTTGGAGCCTTTTTTTAATAATATTGATATTCAGCTCTTAGTGCTCAAAATGTATATCTAACGTATGAAAATAAACTGTGAAATAAATTAATTCTAACCAGTGTTTTAATTAGTTGAGTCTATTTTTTTAACTTTTGTGTATATTTTATTGATTGGAGGTTGGCATAGAGGCCACCCGGCCACCTTACATTTAATTTTAAACCAAAATTTCTGCTTTTGTTTCTATAAACTATGACCTTAATTTTAGTGATAATATTGAGGAATTTAAAAGCTAAATCATTGTCCACTATGACACCCTCCAATTACTATGACATAAAAAATAAATTAAATTTTGCTTAATAAAAGGGTTGAAAACTTATTAATATTGAAGTGTTAAATTTGCTGAAAATTAATTACAAATCAATAAACAAAAAACAAATTGTTTTAGAAAACTGAAAATTATTTCAAAAGAACGCAGTTAAAATTTAAAAAAAAATGGTGAAAAGTTTTGTTTAATAAAACCGTTCTAAAAGTACTAAAAGAAATAAAAAGTCTATTCGAATGTATTAATAAAATGTTTGAAAACTTATTAATATTGAAGTGTTAAACTTGTTGTAAATTAATTAAAAATAAATAAACAAAAAACAGAATGTTTTAGAAAACATTGGAAATTAATTCAAAAGAAAGCAGCTGAAAATTAAAACAAAAAAATAGTAAAAAGTTTTGTTTAATAAAACTGTTTTAAAAGTTCTAAAAGAAACGAAAAGTTTCTTAGAAATTTATTAAAAAATAAATATTAGAAAAAAAAAGAAAAATTAAAAAAAACAGCAACAAACAACAATTAATAATACAGTTTAAAGTGAAAAGTGTGTTGAAATTTTTCGAAAAACTAATAATTTTACAAACAGTTCAAACTTTTTCGGAAAAATGTTGAATTTTTTTAATAAACTAAAAAAGTTTTGGGAAATTAAAATAAAATGAAAACAGTTGAAATGTGTAAAGTGAAACAATTCAAGTTATCGTAAAAAGACAGGAAATAATTTAGAAAAAACTTACAAAACTTTTTAAAAACAAACTTTTCGGAAAAATGTTGAATTTTTTTAATAAACAAAAAAAGTTTTGGGAAATTAAAATAAAATGAAAACAGTTGAAATGTGTAAAGTGAAACAATTCAAGTTATCGTAAAAAGACAGGACATTATTTAGAAAAAACTTACAAAACGTTTTTAAAAAGTTTTGTAAGTTTTTTCTAAACTAAACTTTTTAAAAAATAGTTGAACTTTTTCTTGATAACATAGTGAAACAATTAAAAAAAACAGCAAATAGTTGAAAACTTTGCAAATAAGGGTAAATTTTGTTTTAAGTTTATCCAAAAAAGGTATCTTAAGACCAGTTAAAAATGTTCTAAACAACAGTTTAAAAATTGTTTAATAAAACAGTTGAAAATTTTCTAGAAGAAAAACTTAAGTTGAAAATTAAATAATAATGAAAAACAGTTTCAAGATTTTAAATAAAATGGTTGAAATTTTGCTTAATAAAAAAATTAAACTTAAAAAAAGAATGAATTCAAATTACCATAGGAGACATTAGAAATTATTTGAAAAATAAAAAAAAAAACTTATAGATTTTAAAACTGCTTGTATCAAAACATCCTAAAAACGGAAAAAGAAATTGATAAAACAGTTGAAAAAACTTTCTAAAAAAAAACAGTTGAAATTTTACTTGATACTATATTTTTAAAGTGTTCAATTGTTTGGTTTTAAAAAGTTTCTAACAAACTACAATTTAATTGATTAATGGCTGAGGCGTTAACATCGTGATACATCTTGGAAAATTAAACAAAAACGTTTACTTTGTTGATATCACACTTTATTTTGAAGTGACTTGAGTTTCGATCATTAACTGATCATTATCAAACTTAAAGTTAATGATCGAAACTCGAGTCACTTAAAAATAAAGTGTGATATCAACAAAGTAAACGTTTTTGTTTAAACTACATTTTTTTAGAATTTTAAAAATTGTAGTTTGTTAGAAACTTTTTAAAACCAAACAATTGAACACTTTTTAAGAACCTAAAGTTGTATACTTTCTAAAAAAATATTCGGTTTCCCGAAAACAGTTACAAATGTGAACAAGTACAACGGAAATTCTTTTATTTAAACATTTAAAAACATTCTGAAAAAATATAGTTTTTTTGGAATTTTAGAAAAATTAAATTTCTAAATCATTGTAATTTTGCTTAATAAAACGGTTGTAAAGTTACAAAACTGTCTAAAAAATGGTTGAATTTTAGCTTCATAAAATAGTTTAAATTTTTTTAAAATAAAATAGTTCAAAACTAATAATATTCTAAGTTTGTTGGAAATTTAGCCAAAAGATGTAAAATAAAAACCGTTAAACATTTAAAAAGCAATGGATATTTTGTTAATTAACGTTTAAAACAAAATTATGAGAAAAGTACAAATTTTCTTGGAAATTAATCAAAAAAGAAAATCAGGTCAAATTTTGCTTAATAAAACAGTTGAAAACTAAAAGATAAAGAAACAGAACATCAAAGAACATTTAAATTCCTTCTAAAAATCAGTAGAAATTAATTAGTAATTAATTTAATTATTCGAAATTTATTTATCGAAAAAAGGAAATTGAAAAATTGAAAAAAAAACGGTTGAAATTTATTTAAAACAAATAAAATTGAAAAACAGTCGAAAACTTTATAAAAAAAAACAGTTGATATTATCGAAGAAGGCATTAAAAATTATTTCGAAGAAAAAGCAGTTGAAAATTAAAAAAAGGAGTTAAAAACTTTTAAAATTTAAACAGTTTTTTTTTTAAACTAAAGTAAAATTTCGCTTGATAAAACATTCTAAAACAATAATTGAAATATTTCTTCGCAAAATATATACAGTGTGGAATTTTTATCACGCGGGTTTTGAAAATATTCAGGAAATAAATAGTTTGTTGTATTACTTGCGAAAAGGTGTTACTTGACATACCTTTCCATTTGAAAAAAGTAGGTCGGAGATGGGTGGGCACATCCGGGAACAGATAGCATACACGTAGAAATGAGGACAAGAAAAAACAATAGGTAACGTGTTTCGTTTTTTTTTTCAAAAATCGCCTATATGGAAGTTATGAATTTTATTCCAGTTGAAGTTTCCACACTGTATATAGACAATCAATCAATCAATTCTTTATTTCACATAGTCACCATATACAAAAAATACAAAAATGCCGAAGCAAGATACTCTTGTAGTGGATGTGAACGTCAAAATTATGGATAAAATATAATTATGGTCTATAAGTTTACATGTGCACTTGAATTTTTGTTAATAAAATAGTTAGAAACCTTAAAGTTTGTTGGAAAGAAAGAAACAGACATTAGAAACAGGTGAAAACGAAAACCTAATAAAAAACTATGTTATAAAAAAATATAAAATGAATAGAAACAAGTTTCAAAAATGAAATTTTTCTTAATAAACAGTAGAAATTTTTCTAAAAGTATGAGTATATGTTGACATTAAAAAAATAGGGAATCCTTATAAAAAAACATTTGAAATTTTCTAAATAAAGACAGTTGAGCGCTTTTGAGATTTGTTTCTTCAAAATTTTAGACGCTTTCATTAGAATTTTTGCTTATGGTTAACTAATTGGAGGGTGGTTAGCTTTACGTTCTTGATTCCTGCTTCCAATGTTTGTATTATTATGTCTGGGTTTTCTACGTTTGTTTTACCTTTTGTTTCTTTTAACAAAGGAACATTACAATAATAAGAAACTGGCATAAAGTTTCAAGGAAGCGAATTTTTTACTCAACCAGATTTTCTATTAAAAAAATGGTTATGTAGCCATCATAGTACTTTCCCTATATGTTTCTCGAAAACTATGAGGTTTAGGCAAAAAGACTGTTCTTAATAATGTTGCAAAACATTTCACATTAAGTTGCTTAGAAGATGGCTCTTACTCTTGGTGCTAATTATTTGGGTAGTTTTTAAACTGAGTTATGCTATGAAAATCTTGAATAAAACTTGGTTTGCAGGTTTATGTAAAGTTTGAGTTGAATATTAGTCTAATAATACAGGGTGCGGCAGAGAACTTACTTATTTGAAATGTCAATGAAAACAAAAGTACTTCAGTTATTGTTTTAATTCTTTTTTTATTTGAGAATACAATATCCCAAGTTTTCATACAGTTTTGAAAATTACGACCCCCATTGTACATGCACTGATTAAGTCGATTTTTGAAGTTCATCTCCACTCTTCGCGTCTTTGGATCGTCACCATAAAGGCACATTATTCGATAAGTGGGAATAAACTATTGCATAATATAATATTGTTTAATTAAAACATTAGACAAAAATTTGCTTTCATTAGAACCTTTGCATATGTTTAACTAATTGTTAACTAAGGGTGGTTAGTTTCTTTTAAAAAATCTGGCTTAGTATTGACTTACGAAGACTTAAAATTTTTGAAGGTATTAAATGTAAATATCTCGTTTCAAACAACTAACAATTCTTTTTAGAAGTCTTTAGTAAAGCAAGAATTAAAAAATCTTTGTATTGTTTATTTTAATTTAATTGTATGTTTATTACATTTTTATCAAATTAACTTTCTTATTCATCAGCAGTAAATTTACACCGTATAGCCGATTCGTAACCATAACGACAATCATAATTATAACGTTACAGTGCTAATCGACGATAAGATAAATACCGCAAATATTTTAATTATCAAGTTTACTGTTTGCCCAACTGACCGAGATATCTCTTGTTGAACGTCTGATTAATTATTTGCCGAGTGCTTCTAAAGAATGGTATGTTAGCAAACAACAAATTAAAATATAAAAATAGATCCTCAATAATTTACAACAGAAATGGTAGAAAGGTTATAGATTAAATTAAATAAAATTTACTCATTTTTAACATCGATTTATGGTCTGTTCCCCAGTTTAAAGCGAAACTCGCAGCAAATGCGCAATTAAATCGTAAAAGTAATTACGAGGAAACGTTTCAAATTAGCGCAAGTTACGCATGATTGAAACTTTCAAGCGAGTTAATCTTCCGTGATTGATGTTCCAAGTTGCTAATGCGGAACAATAAAAAAATAATCTTCTACCTGCTGTTAAGTGCGAATTATTGTAAATTTACGGCCAGAGCATTACAATAATAAAAAGTCTATTAGAGCCAAGCAACTTTGTAAGTTATTATCTGCCTGATCGGCTAGTAGAGTTAATTGTTTTATATTTTTGTTATGTACGAGGGTCGTTCAATAAGTATGCCCCATATATTTTTTTTAGAAACTAATTATTTAAAAGTGTTAAATTTTGGTGACAATATACACGTACTATTTTTCAACATAGTCTCCATCAACTTGTACGTTCTTACGCCAGCGTGAAACAAGTGCCTGTATTCCCTGCCGGTACCAACTCTTGAACTGTGCGCGAAGCCATGTTTTCACCGCTTGAATTACGCTCTTATCATCATCGAAATGTCTTCCACGCAAACCGTCTTTAAGAAGTCCGAAGAGATGGAAGTCTGACGGTGCAAGATCTGGGCTGTATGGTGGATGGGGCAATGTTGTCCAACCCAATTTGGTTAGATGTTCCCGGGTTCTGAGACTTGTGTGCGGGCTTGCATATCGTGCAGGATGAAGATTTCAGCCGGATTCTTGTCATGCCTAACACGCCGGAAACGGTTCTTGAGTTTGTCCAAGGTCTTCACGTTTGCTTCGGAATTAATGGTTGTCCGTCTTGGCATCACATTAACAAGAATGAGCTGTCCCAAAAAACAGTAACTTTTTCAGCAGAGGGCATTGGGTGCCATTCCATTGACTGTCTTTTGGTTTCCGGCTCAAAGTGGTGCATCTAGGTTTCACCACATGTGACAATCCGAGCAAGAAACGCTTCCCCCTCAGCATCAAACCTCGCCAACAAATCAGATGACATGGTTGTTCTTTGCATTCTGGGTTCTTCTGTGAGACTTCTTGGAACCCATTTTGCGCAAACTTTTAAATATCCGATAGTCTCGATTATCACTGCTGACTGACAGCTGTGATGCTAATTTTTGTACTATTATGCGGCGGTCCACGCGCCTTACCATGTCTGGAGTGGTGGCACTGACAAGACGGCCGGAACATTGCAGATCTTGGAGTTATGGATAATTCCCACAATCTCTTTCTCTGAAATCAAGAACTAAATAACTACTCGCTGTTTGTAACGTGGATCACTAACAGACGCCATTTTGAAAATTCAAACCAGCTCTCCCATCTGTTGGAATAATTTGAAACTTCGTCCACCGGGAGGAGAAACACTGAACTTGAAGTACATATAAGTACAACTTTCAGTTTTTGCTCATTGTGGAGAAAAAAATATGGGACATTACTTATTGAACGACACTCGTAAATATTTTTTTCCCATTAAGATGGTTATGAATTTACAAAAAGCATACTACATACACAAAACACGACAGGACAAGGACTACGTGGTCAATAACCAAACAGTATTACTACTACTATTATACAGAATGACTACAATGTAGATTATTACTTTTTGGGGGGGAAGAAAAACACTTGTTACGTGTCAGGAAACTGAAAATAAAAGTAACAAAATGGAACAGAACAAGTGTTTTTCTTCACCAGAACTACAACTCTGGTTACATTAAGAAGGTATCTCAACAAGTATCAAGTAGATTATTACGTTCAAAAATAAATTTTTTGCATTATTTTATTATGCTTAATAAAGAGTTTTATTATTTTACCATTATTGTAAACAATCATAATTCAAGTGTATGACTCGAGTTTCGAGGTGTTCTCGTCGCATGCGAGTGGATTAGGTTTCAATAAATTGAATTCGGTAACGTAATCTCAGACTGTCACCAATCGGGCCGTATGAAGGGCAAATACCAAGGCTAAATTTAACCGTTTATTTATGTAGATGTTCGATGGTGTCGCGAATCAATTTGGCGTATTTATAGATTTAATCAAATCGATTACATTCAAATGTTTAAAATATATAAATTCAATCACGTAGATACTATAATATTTAATAAAATAAAAATATTTTTATTTGTATTGGTGATAAATAATTATTAACAAAGTAGAAGGAATTATACATATATCTCAGAAGGTTAAAAAATAAAAATCGAGGCAATGTTGTGTCACTGTCATTATTTTTTTATTGAGCTATTTTGTTTGCTACGACGTTTATTAATATTGTTTATAACGCAAACTAATTTATTAATATTATATAATAGCGATACATATAATATTAATTATAGAATGACATTTAAAAGAGTTTGATTTTAGCTCAGAGTACAAGGATGACTGGTAGTACAGTTGGAGGTCAGTATAGTACTTAATAATATTCAATATGCTTGTCACGTAAATAACTCTAAAGTACGGAACTAAAAATAGCAATAAATAAACGTAAATAAACATAAAATAATTATGCCTGACATAGGGAATTAGAAAGGAAAACAACAATAGCTTTTGAATTGCAAATATTCAATTGATAAAATTGAAACGTTTGCGGTTTGAAATTTTGGAATTATTAGTTATAGGCGAAATATAATTAAAAACATTATGTGTCGAATCAATCCTTCCAATAACAAAGAAACAACAACAGAATATGTAAATATTACAGAGAGATTGAGAGATGTGATACGCTACCCAAATATTTTTCACTGAGATAGGTCAAGAGTACGATGCTTTAATACTTATTGAGGTAGGTCTAGAATGCGCTACACTAATATTTTATTCATTAAGGTAGGCCATGAGCACGCTAACTCTAAAATATATTATGTATTGTGGTAGGTCAAGTGTACGTTAAGTTAAAATATGGTGCATTGTTCGTGTTACAGTACCCTGATATTTTTCATAGATATCATAATACGTTATACTTTAGCATAAGTAGGTCAAGACTATCCTATCCTAATAAAAACAAAAGATTAACCATTATCAAATAATATATTAAAGGTAGCGTATTCTTGACCTACCACAATCTACTATATTTTAAAACAACTTTAAAACTACCACAATGTATGAAGGTTAAGAGTAAGCTGTTTTAAAATGGAATTGTTTGTGGTAGGTCAAAAATACGCTACCGTAATATATTATTTGATAATGGTTAATCTTTTGTTTTTATTTTGATAATAAGATATTTTGAAAATATTGCAAATCTTCCCATCAAAAGAAAAATTACCAATTTATGATTAAAGCATTCGTGGTTGTAAATAAATATTTTTATTATTTAATAAGCTTAAATACAAGTTTAAAGCATATTCTTACATTTTCTTGATTGTTTATAAAGTTAAAGGACATAAATTATAATTTTAAATGATAATACTTGGCTATGATTTGATTGAAATATTCTTGGCAATATATTTACTTTATTGAAACAAAACGTTAAATATAAAATACTAGAAGAATTCTTCGATCCTTCTTTTAAATAAGCATGTATTAAGCCATGTGTGTTTTCAAGGCCGTTCGAAATTGAGACGTTGATATTTATAGTCATTGGAGAACTATTTTAAGTTATTCGTATACAATCCTGTTGGTGTGTGAATAGTTCCAGTGATTTGCTGCCTAAATATTGAATGGGTATTGCATCATTGCTTAAAAATAAATTCATCATTTCGTATGCAGATTTATTTAAAATTTATGCATAATTTCATCATTGTTATTGACACATATGTAAAATGTTGATAATAATGATTTTAGGTAATTTACAATAATAAATAATATTATAATAGCATACTTGATCTTCATATGTGTTTTAAAAATAACGTAAATTCTCCATTAATTTATATAAGATTTGTAATTTTTGGCAAAAATAACACTAAAAGAATAAGAATAAATTTAATGTAATTTTTATAATATAACCTAACACTTGATTGTTTATATACTTCCTTTTTTATATTTTCAAAAAAAATTATTATCATTTCTTTTCATATTTTCATTTTCTACCTTTATAATTAATAAAATCATTACTTTTGTTTTTAATAAAAACTTACTGTTTTAATAATTTCTGTGCTACTAATTTGCAATTAATAACAGAGGAACATTGATTATAAAAGTTTAAATCAAATTGTACAGTCTTAAATTTTGTGTTTTGTTATTGAAAATTGGAAACTTGTAATACGAAAATATTAATTTTCAGTAGGGCATAATGGCGGACCGTTTGGACATCATCATTTTCGGTGTCACCGGTTTCACCGGGAAGAACACCATCCCGGCCGTGCATCAATTGTGCAACCAGGAGGGAAGGAAGATGACCTGGGGAGCGGCCGGAAGGTCCGAGTCGAAGGTGAAGTCGGTCCTAGAGGAAATGTCAAAAGTAGTTGGTAAGTATAAATTGATGAATATTTTTCTTTAATAATATTAATTAATAAATATAATGATGATTTTATGTAACACAAATATTAAAAACTTTCACTTTGATTTGTAGAGGTTAATTAATATTGTCTCTCGGGTTCAATATTATCGCTGCTGTTATGGTAAACAGTTAAACTTGTGAGTCACGGCTACATCTAGCATATGGCGTGTCCATCATTAGCATTTTAATATGTTCTTGTAATGCACTTAGTCATGGTTGTGAGTTTATGGCTGTGCGATTATTAATAGTGCAATAAACTTTCGTGTATGGTTATCAGAAAGATTTTGATTTTAATTAATTAATGGCGGCGATAAGATAACACTTGCGCATGCGATAATTACTAAGCAATAAATCTATTAGAATATTTTTCTTGTAACTACACCACCGTTTACTGTAAATAAATATACATAAATAGTAAAACCGATAAGAATATATAAACATTAACAATTTTATCAGTAGTCTGAGTATTTTATCTATTTTACTCTGTTATTTAAACAGGTAGATTTTTCTCTGAGATATAATCGTTTATATTATAATAAATAGAGGGTGGGATAGTGGCCACCCACCCACCCTACAAATTCATACAAATTTAGCACTAGAACACAGTTTTTAGTTTCCAAGAAACCTCAACAGTAATTTTGTTACTGTTTTCAGGAAATTAAAAGTCTGACAGTGATTGAAATAAATACGTATAGCTATTGTAGGTGGGTGACCTTGAATCTACTCTCCAATTAATAAAACATGCGCGTACCTATATTCTAAGCGTTTTTTTTTTTAGAATTTGCAATTTTAACGAAATCACTTATTAAGGTCTCCTGATACGAATCTGATTAAGTTTATGTATATCTATGTGATTGTGAATTAAAAGTCATGGTTGAATTTTGTGGGTCTCAAATAAACATTACGATAGGCTGTATAATATCAAGACTATAAAACAAGTTTCTCTTTCAATAAACAAGTTTTTTTTATCTTTAAGCTACAAAAATTGGCAACACCATATATACGTTATCTTTCGTCTAGCTTAAGCTAGACCAGATGAGTAAATAAATGTATTTATTGATTGTCACTTGCCAACAAGTATAATAAAGATAAATTGCCGTTTCCTCGTCGACGTCTGTGTGGATCGATTGCATCATCCGTGTTGGAAGAAATCGAGTGCAACGATTAAGGTCACTGTAATGACTCTGTAGCTTCATTCAATTAATTACTTAATTACAATGTTAAATCTTGCTCGATTGCAGCCTATGCGAATGTAATTAATGAATTGTGTATGACCTGTTTGAAAGTAAAGTAAATAAATACGTAATGATATTGTTTAATTTTATTTTTCTAGACAAGAAACATTTATAAACTGTAATAATAATTAACCCCTTCCCGCACAATTTTTTTTGAACGTATGCGGGAAGTGGTTAAGGGATTCAGTATTTGAACGTTGAGAATTTAACATCGATGACCTTTGTTATGCACCACTACGAATGCATTTGGATTATTATATCATTATTATATATATGAAAAAATGTTTGCATTTTTGCACCAGCTGTAATAATTTATAATTACCATTTAACAACGTCATCTCTTTATGAATTAATAATAGTAGTAATATTATGTCTTTATTTTCAAGCTGTTAACAATTTGTAGAAAGTGAAAATTAAATTGTAAAGCATTTTTACTACGTTATTTTTGTTTTTATTTAGGTTTCAATTCATTTAAAATGAAAATCACTGCGATAAAGCTCGAGTACTACGTAATCTCTACTTTTGTATTTAAAAAAACCTTGATGTCGATTCGATTATGTGTGTTCACGGTTTATTGCCTACTGATAATATTCAATCCGACTGCGATAATGCGGAATGCAATAGGAACGGCGGTAAATTGTTTTTTTTTTAATGGGCTCAGATTTCAGACGCGCAAACGGAACAACAATTCAAATAGGTTCACTGTGTCGGAAACGATTTTTCAAACTTGAGCGATCACTCGTTCTGTTGGTTTAGTTTAATTGGTTATTATAATTGTTATAAGATGCACCCGTCCTATAATTAATCGACGTGTGCACGGTAGGAAACGCACTGATTTACTCGAGTGTTAAAATTAAATAGATAATTTCGAGGGGCAATCGACCTGTGATTTTGTTTCAATTAACTTATATTTTTAATGCAGTTGTATAGTTTATTGCAACGTTTTATATTTTAACTTTTAAACTACTAATGAATTTTGTTGATAACGATTAAAATATTATTATTTCGTAATCTCTACAATGTGCATTTTCGCATATTCATATGTATGTGAAACCAATTATTTACTTTAGTAAAAACATATTTTAATCTTTTAGAACGAATTGTAAATTTTCAGTATAATTCTGTGAGCTTCTAATTATTTCTACATTGTAATTAGTAGCTCAGGGAATTATATCGTTTGTGTTGGCGTTGTTTTCCACACATTTATCAGCGTAAAGTTCACGATGATTCCAGATAATGCAAATAACAAGAATGTCATTAACATAAATTTTTAAAAGGGTATTCTTATCATTTATTAGTCTCAAGGTTAAGTTCATATATATATATATATATATATATATATATATATATTTAAATGTAAAATTATATTTTTGTTTCTAGGTTCTGACTTTAGCTCGATTCCGATCATCCTCGCCGACGTCAGCGATGAAGAATCACTGAAACGCATGACCGCAAGGGCGCGCATCATCATCAACACCTGCGGACCGTACCGTTTCTTCGGCGAGCCCCTGATAAAGGCCTGCGTCGAGACGGCAACGCACCACGTCGACGTCAGCGGCGAACCGCAGTACATGGAGGGTATGCAACTGAAGTATCACAAGGAGGCCATGGAAAAGGGGATATACATAGTCAGCGCTTGCGGCTTCGACAGCATCCCCGGCGACCTGGGCCTCTACTTCATGCAGAGCAAGTTCGAGGGCACGCTGAATTCGGTGGAGACTTACCTGGAGAGCTACGAAGAGGGCGGGCCGTATCCCGGGCCGGCCATCAATTACGGCACCTGGGAGTCGGCCGTTTACGGTCTGGCGCACGCCGACGAACTGAAGAAGATCAGGTCGCAGTTGTATCCGGAGAGGTTGCCTAGATTTAAACCAGTATTACAAAATAAGTAAGGTCGTTTTTTAATTTCCTAATATAAAATCATTTCTGTTTTAAGAAATTAAACTCGATAACTTTGTTTTACCACTTTATTTAATTATTATTGTTATAATTGTCGCTGTTGACAGATCCCTTCAATCTCGGTGGTTATCCACCCATTTGGGATCTAGTGCAACGTTTAGACAATAGATGGCACCTTCATGGTATCGATCGATATTTAATATTTAACTTTATTATTTATTATAAAGGTAAAACAAAGTTATTGAGTTTAATTTCATCATATTCAAGTAAACGCCTCCACAATCGAAAACATCATCTTCATGTTTTGTTTGTTTTAACCTACCTATTTTATTTCTTTTAAAGGAAAAATATACAGAAAAGCGAATTAATGAATAGCTACTCGTTGCCGTTTTTGGGATCCGATCGTTCGGTCATGCTCAGGTCGCAGAGGCACTTCTTCGAACACGAGAAAAAACGTCCGGTTCAGGTCCATACTTACTTCTGTGTCAAATCGTTGATGAACGTTATTTTAATGGTGATATTTGGAGGTATCTTCGCTGTGCTAACAAAGTTCAGTTTTGGAAGAAAATTACTTCTTAATGTAAGTAGTATTTTTTTAAAGTATTATTATATTATTGTTTCCCTGTCAATGAGAATTACAGACCCGTTTCCACTTATTCGGCTCTCGTCAGCGTCACTCAGTTGAAGAGTTTATAAACCTCCAGTTCTCCGTCGAGGATATTATACTTGAAAAATATCAAAATAAAATATATATGTGTCGTACATTCAACTCAATTAATAAACATTACATTCACTCATCACTGTTTTCAAAAGATTAAATATTACATACTTGATAAATGTTTAGTTCAATTGGAAATGTATTCTATACTTAGTATAAGGTCAATGTTCTTTAATCAGAGTTCTTTAAATTATTAGGGTTAATTTAGAGGTACGTAGTTTATTGGGATAGCTCTAGAATACGCTTTATAAATATATAATCAATTGAGATTGGGTCTAGAATGCGCAAGGGTAAGAGAAAACGTGTTGAGGAAGGTCGGGCTTAGAAAAAAAACGTGTCGAGGTAGGTCGTCAGTACGCTAGATAAATTCACGTCTCATTGAGGTTTGTCAAGAGTACGTTTGCCCTATTCATTACTAATTGAAATAGGTCAAAAATACAATGGGTAAATATATTATTAATTGAGGTAGACAACAGTCAAGGAAACTGTTATAATATAAAATTTACGATTTCTTTTTTAGGGTATATTTTAAATTGTAAGGTAATGCGTTACCATAAAAGTGACATCTATTGTCTAAACATTGTACTGATTTTCCTAATTGAGTGTTAAACCACCGATAATTAGGTAACCGCCAATTACGATAATTAATGATGTCTGTATCTCTTTCGGTGAACGTAACTCCATAGTACCAGTCGGTTTCATTGTCTTTAACTGCTTTGCGATGCGCTGATGAGACAAGAAAATATCGAAATTAGTCTGTAGCTGTTGTGTACAGGGAAACAATATTTTGAATGTTTAAGATTCTTTAGAATTTTTTGCAAATAAGGGATTTAATATTATTTTTAAAAATTCGTAGAAAAATAAGAATTCCAAAATGATTTTAAACTGATCCTGCTGATTTTTGAATTTTGAATTTGAAAATTGTCAACAACCATTAAAACTATTAAAAAAACAATTCAGATTGTTTCCTTAATTTTTTCGTTCAAAATTGCGGATTGTAACAAGAAAATGTTTTTAGCCAAATAAAGATTATTTTAAATGAATTAAAATTATCAAAAATAATCGAAAACCATAAAAAGATAGAAGAATTATATAATCATGAAATTTTTTTTAATTATCAAAACAAAAACAATTGATAACAGTAATAAGTAATAGCCAAATCCTAATTTATTCAAAATTCAACTGTTATAGAATGTTGAAAGCAAATAAAAGCTACAAAATTTACATTTCCCAAATTAATTCTTTCTAATTGTTAAAACAATTGAATTTACTTTACAAGTTTTAAGTTTTAGAAAACCGTTATAAATCGAAGTAAGTTAAAATAATCTGTAAATTTGGCTTTAATAATATAAAATAAAGGTATTATTGTCCAAATAGAAAATTGAATTTACAAATTATTTTAAACCTATAAAAAATCTAAGGACGGATAAAACCTAATAAAACAAGACATCAAATTATACAGGGTGAGTTTTTTTCGATGTTTTCTATGGGGATCTCGGAAACTATAAGAGATAGTGAAACGGTTAAATGGGGAAAGAAGTGTAGATTTACGAGACGAATAAAATTCCACTTTCAAAGTTTTCAAAAAAGTCAAGGGTAACTAGATATTTTGAAAAAAGTAAAAAGTGTCAATTTTTTCAAATCAATATATCTCGGATATTATAACAGATAGAAAAAAACTGTAACGGACAAAGTTTTAGATAATTTTATATAGATTAATAAAAAATAGTCAGAAAATTTTTATCGCCATTATTTTCCGAGATATGATGTAAACTTACATTTTTTTAAATGGAAACAATAGTTAGCTATGGCCTCATTCAAAAGGTAATTTTTTTCTCTTTAATCCAATATGACATACGACATAGTTATTTCTAAAAATAAGTGAGTTATAGTCCTTTTAAATTTTATTATAAATAAAAAATGGGTATCCATGAAAAAGATGAAAGTAAAACAATTGCAGTTGTTTATAATAATAGCAATATTGTAATTAGTAGTTCTACAAAGTTAAATAAAAATAAAAACCAGCATAAGAATAATATTTTTGTAATTATCTAATGGCCTTCTGTATGCGGTATAAACCCATTTGTCAAGAGGGTAAAAAGTTTCTTACAAAAATATTATGAACGGATGAATCGCGATTCACTAATTGTGGTATTTTTAATCGCCACAATACAATGAACACAGATGAACTTAAGAGAATCCACGAAAAGTTTTACAGAGAAAACTACAAATTAAATTTGGGTTTAATCCATGGTGTGTTTGGATTAATAATTCTCGGTCCATATGTTTTTGAAAGCTCACTAAGTGAAAATGATTACTTTCATTTCCTTCAGAAAACATTTGAAGATACTCTCGATTGTTTAAATTTATCATTACAAGCAAGATTGAAATGGTTTCAATATGACGGTGCTTCACCTCATAACATGTTGGCTTTACAAATTATTTAAATGATGCTTTTCCTAACTCATAAGTGGGAAGAAATAAACCAATCCCAGGGCCACCTAGATCTCCCGATCTGCGCGTTTTAGAGTTGTTTCTGTGGGGTTATGTAAAAAACAAAATATATGAAAAATCATATCAATCTGTGGAGGATCATAAACTAGTTGTTATTGAAACATTTAATTCAATTTACATGAGAATAATCAACAAGCCATAAATTCAATTTTAAAAAGATATAATTTATGTCATAATAGTATTAATACTGGACTCTTTGACCATATTTTTTTAATATTAAAATTTCTCTCCCATTGATATATTGATAATTACAGAATTACTTTATGCAGTTGTTTCATTTTGGTTTATCTCTGTAAAACTAATAATTACAATATTGCTAATATTATAAACAATTGCAATTGTTTTACTTTCATATTTTCCAGGGCTACCCATTTTTTATTTATAATAAAATTTAAAATGACTATAACTCACTCATTTTTGGAAATAACTATGTGGTATGCCATATTGGATTAAAGAGAAAAAATTACCTTTTGAATGAGGTCACAGCCAACTATGGTTTCCATTTAAAAAAATGTAAGTTTGAGTCATATCTCGGAAAATAATGGCGATATACATTTTCTGTTTATTTTTTATTAATCTGCATAAAATTATCTAAAACTTTGTCCTCTACAGTTTTTTCTATCTGTTATAATAACTGAGATATATTGATTTAAAAAAATTGACACTTTTAACTTTTTTCAAAATATCTAGTTACCCTTGACTTTTTTGAAAACTTTGAAAGTGGAATTTTATTCGTCTCGTTAATCTACACTTCTTTCCCCATTTAACCGTTTCTCTATCTCTTATAGTTTCCGAGATCCCCGTAGAGAACATCGAAAAAAACTCACCCTGTATAGAGAAAAAAAAAACACTAAAAAATTCAATATGATTCCAACAAAGAAAAGTGTATGAACTTATTTTTCAATATCCGATTGTACATTTTAGTATCCAGAAGTCTTCTCACTGGGAATGTTCTCCAAGACGACCGGTCCATCAGAAGAAAAGTTGAAAAACACGAAGTTCTCCATCACCTTGGTGGGAGAGGGATGGTCCGAGAAACTTGCGAGCCCCACAGACGAATACTCTACACCGCCGAACAAGCAAGTTGTCGCCAAAGTTTCCGGCACAAATCCCGCTTACGGAGCTACAACGATGGCCTTGGCTTTGGCAGCAGTCACTATTTTGCAGGAACACTCAAAGATGCCCAATAAGTATGTAATAAATATCCTTTTTGTTATAAAATTAATACAATAATTATTTAAATAGTTATGAAAAATACTTATTCACATTCTTAAAATAATCACTTCATAGATTTATACATATCAATTTTTTTTTAAATGATTTGTGTGCTTACAAATTGTAATAATTAAATTACAATTTATTTTATCTAATTAATAATAACCTCTACACTGGCCAAGCCGGCAAAAGAGGGATGTTTATGAATGAATGAATTAATAATAAGTAAAATATTGATATAATATGGATGTTCATCTAAGTGCCTGGTCAATCAGTTCATTATAATCTATTTATTATGAATGAGAGGCTAAAATATAAACTGTAATTTATTTATTAAGTGAATTCTAATAATGTGTAAAATTTACAGAGGTGGTGTATACCCACCAGCAGCAGCGTTCGCCCACACAAACCTAATCGAGCAGCTGAACAAGAACGGCCTCACCTTCGAAATCCTCTCCACCAAAGACATCTAAGCGGCAAACGAGTTAATACTTAATACAGAACGCTTATTTATATATGTACTCTTAGTCGTACTAATTTCCTACCTTAACAGTGTGGGGCATTTTTAAAACAGACTGCTGCGCGATTGTGATCCAAATGTAAATGCATTCTAAAAAGGGATTCATATATTCGTTTTACTCTTCTTAATTGTGTGCTTAACATTTCCATATATTATATTTATATATGATTAATTTATTCCGTGCTTTGCACTGTTCCAGTTTATTGCGTTGGTAAATATATGCATTTAAATTACTTTTTAGAGGACACTTACATTGTACACTAGTAAGATGATTTTTAAAGAAGTATATATATATTATATTGTAGATATATATATATATATTCATTTGTAATACTGATTGGAAATAAATGGTTATATAATTTATTCTATTTTTATTTATTTAAATTACTGAATTATTACCAGGTGAAGAATATCACTTGTTTGGTTCAAAAATGACACCTGACACGTTTCAATAATTGATTTATTGATTTTACTTTGATTGCAGATTATTAAAGAAATGTAAAAATGTAAACTACGTAATGGAGTAGGTAATATTAATTGATGACAACCCTTTGTTTAAAATGCTATTTGTAGATAATAATTTAATATTACCTTCTAGTTTCACTGTTAAATAAGATTCTACTAATGATGACCTTTGGTCTTCATTACAGACTCTATATTATTTAACATCCATCCCTTGAGGAGATGGAATTTACTAATCGATGTGATAACAACATTTGCAGTTACGAAAACACTAAAATAATTAATGATAATGTATTAATATTACCTCTAAGTTTTACTGTTGGTAAAGTAAGTTTCCACTGAACGTCATCATCGATTTTCATTATTTTACCACATTTACTTAAACTAATCTTTCAGGAAAATTAAATTAAGTAATTAATGAGGCATTGGTAGTAGTTATCATATTAAAAATGGGGTGCTTATAAATACCCCAAAAATGTTATAGACATATTAGTGAACAATGATAAATTAAATTTAATAAGAATCACATTCTCAAATAAAATCATTTTATGCGAGTGCGTTTCTATAACCAGTGCAGTTAAGACACAATAATGATGATGATAAACTCCATACTATTCTTATTAAAACACTAATATTAATATTAAATAATTTACGTTAATGAAAAATATTGAATTTATTTAAATTTCAACTTTATTATTAAATTTAATATACTCACTTACATCTTTCCTCCAATAATTAAATTTATCCTTATCCTAATAAGTCCACATAATTTTAAAATTATTTTCCCGACCAATTTTAATAAAACAATTCATAAACAAAACACGCCATGTTTATTTTTGACGCATCAAATTGCCAACCCTCGAAATAAAATTTAAAAACAAAACTGAATTTTCCCTTAATTTACATTATTTCATTCAAAAAACCCTTCAGGAATTAAATACCGCACGATATTCATCCATCCACCCTCCAATTTTAATAATCAAACGCCTCTAAAAAATAATACCAACCCAAGTGATAAATCCTACCGCAAAATTTTATTAAAAGCAAAACACAGTGTTTACCCCCGCCACACACATCCCCTCCAACCCTAGCGAGGGTAAAACACCCTTCAGTCACAACCCTCAAACGTATCGCGCTTAAACTAAGTCAAAACAACCCGACGAACTTCAAACGTCTCTGACAACCTTATTCCTGAACGTATCGTAAAATCGAATACACCCTCGTAATCAGTAAAAATTAGCCCTCATTTTGATAGTTTTAACAACACCACAACAAAAATTCCCCCTACCACTAAGGATAAAAAATCCAACGGTCCTTTTCAAAATGCTGCTCTCTGATTGGCCGAGACGGTCGCGACATCGCAGATTTACCCAGAATTTCGTTGTTTTCGCCACTTTTCAACCGACGCTCGCTGAGGTCGGCACGCGTACAGTTTGCTCCTCGATTTTTCCCAAATTTTCATTCAATTTTATTAATCAGGTGTTGTGTAGTCGATTACTCCTACCTCAAAGGGAACAGCTCTGCTGAAAGGTAGGATTTTTATATCATTTTTATTAATCAAGCGCGAAAAAAAGGTGTTTACGATTACAAATCACATTAAAACAAAAAAACTTTTATTGCATTCAATAATCATCCCCAGCGTAAACACCCTTTTATCGTGTTTTACTAACATATTTTAATTATAAAACCGAAATTTGAGCGCATTTGGTGGTTATTAATCGGCTGGGCGCTTTTTTTTGTCGGCTCTGCTGTCGCCTATTTTTTGCGCCCTTAACGAACACACGAAACAAACAACACAATGACTGTTAACTTTTACATCATTTTCAGTCATTAAAATAAAAATTTTGTTATTAATTTATAATTATATTTTTACTTTTGCTAGCCATTTATGAATTATTTTTCAACATTTAATTAATTTAAATATAATCTCAATTATTTTACACGGTTTGCAGTTGTTAAAATAACAGTTTTGTTATCATATAATTATATTTTTTATTTTATTAGCAATGATTGTATTTTTTTTAAATAATAATTATTTTTCGGAATTTAATTCATTTATTAATTGCCCGCAATAATAATGGCTGTCGTAAATACAAATTGAACGCGATTTGCTAACATATTTTAATCAGAAAACCGAAATTTGGGCGCAATTGGCGGTTATTTATCGGTCGGACGCCATTTTTTTGCCGGCTCTGCTGTCGCCTATTTTTTGCGCCCTTAACGAACACACGAAACAAACAATACAATGACGTGTTAACTTTTACATTTTACGTTTTCAATTTTTAAAATAATAATTTTATTTACTTTTCTTAACTTTTATTAACGAATGATCTATTTTTATAACATTAATAAATTATTTTTCAACATTTAATTAACTTAAATATAATTTCACTCATTTTATCTCGTTTTATAGTTTTGTTATCATATTATAATTATATTTTTGACTTTATTAGCAATGATTCAATTTTTTTAAATTATTCTTCGGAATTTAATTAATTTATTTTAATACATTTTATTATTTAATTAATTTAATTGCTCGCACTAATCATCAATATTGTAAATACCTTCTAATCGCGATTTGCTAACATATTTTAATTAGAAAACCGAAATTTGGGCGCAGTTGGCCGTAATTTATCTGTTGGACGCCATTTTTTTTTGCCGGCTCTGCTGTCGCCTATTTTTTGCGCCCTTGGCGAGCACACCACTACATTAACTTCTATATCGCTTTCGGTTTTTAAAATATTTTATAATTATTAACTAACATGTTTGCTTTTATTAACCATTAACCATTATTCCATTTTTAAAACATTAATCATTTTCAATAACTTTTAATTAATTTAAATGCAATAAATACTTTTGTCATAATTATTAAATATTTATTTAATTTAATTCTTTATTTTTTTTTTGTAAATTTTAATGTTACCACAAAGAAAATGCCACCTTACATAGCTTTAAATTAATCATCATCGTATTATTTTAATTTCAATTGAACATTCCAAATTCAACAATTTAATTATGTTACGTATGTTTAGTTATTTGTTTGATGTTGCATTAATTTTAATACTAACACAATATTTCTTTTCAGCATATCCCCACTCGTAACAATCGTCTTTGCTCATTAATCTATTTAAACCACGTAGCTCATTTATTTGATATCGGCAATTTTCCTCTAATAATATTCTTTTCTACATCTGTTTTCCTTTAGTACATCTCTTTTCTGTCTGAGTCTCTTTGGTACTTCTCTTTTCTGTCTTGGTCTTTTTGGTACATCTGTTTTTTGTCTTGGTCTTTTTGGTACATCTGTTTTCTGTCTTGGTCTCTTTTGTACATCTGATTTCTGTCTTGATTTCTTTGGTACATCGGTTTTCTGTCTTGGTCTCTTCGGTACTTCTGTTTTCTGCCTTGGTCTTTTTGGTACATCTGTTTTTTACCATGGTCTCTTTCGTACATCGGTTTTCTGTCTTGGTCTCTTCGGTATTTCTGTTTTCTGTCTTGGTCTCTTTGGTACAATTTTTTTTTTGCCTTGGTCTCTTTGGTACTTCTGTTTTCTGTCTTGGTCTCTTTGGTACATTTTTTTTTTTGCCTTGGTCTCTTTGGTACTTCTGTTTTCTGTCTTGGTCTCTACGGTATTTCTGTTTTCTGTCTTAGTCTTTTTGGTACATCTGTTTTTTCCCTTGGTCTCTTTCGTACATCGGTTTTCTGCCTCGGTCTCTTCGGTATTTCTGTTTTCTGTCTTGGTCTCTTTGGTACATTTTTTTTTTGCCTTGGTCTCTTTGGTACTTCTGTTTTCTGTCTTGGTCTTTTTGGTACATCTGTTTTCTGTCTTGGTCTCTTTGGTACATCTATTTTTTTGCCTTGGTCTCTTTGGTACTTCTGTTTTCTGCCTTGGTCTTTTTGGTACATCTGTTTTTTGCCTTGGTCTCTTTCGTACATCGGTTCTCTGCCTTGGTCTCTTTGGTATTTCTGTTTTCTGTCTAAGTCTCTTTGGTACTCCTGTTTTCTGTCTTGGTTTTTTTGGTAAATCTGTTTTCTGCCTTGGTCTTTTTGGTACATCTGTTTTCTGTCTTGGTCTCTTTGGTACATCTGTTTTTTGCCTTGGTCTCTTTGGTACTTCTCTTTTCTGCCTTGGTCTTTTTGGTACATCTGATTTTTGCTTGGTCTCTTTCGTACATCGGTTTTCTGCCTTGGTCTCTTCGGTATTTCTGTTTTCTGTCTTGGTTTTTTTGGTTAATCTGTTTTCTACCTTGGTCTCTTTGTTACATCTGTTTTCTGTCTTAGTCTTTTTGGTACATCTGTTCTATGCCTTGGTCTCTTTGGTACATCAGCTTTTTGTCTTGGTCTCATCGGTACTTCTGTTGTCTGCCTTGGTCTTTTTGGTTTATCTGTTTTTTTGCCTTGGTCTCTTTGGTACATCTGTTTTTTGTCTTAGTCTCTTTACTACATCTGTTTTTTGCATTGGTCTCTTTGGTACTTCTGTTTTCTGTCTTGGTCTCTTTTGTACATCTGATTTCTGTCTTGGTCTCTTTGGTACATCAGTTTTTTGCTTTGGTCTCTTTAGCACATTTGTTTTCTGTCTTGGTCTCTCTGGTTCATCTGTTTTCTGACTTGGTCTTTTTGGTACATCTGTTTTTTGCCTTGGTCTCTTTGGTACATCTGTTTTCTGTCTTGGTCTCCTTGGTACATCTGTTTTCTGTCTTGATTTCTTTGGTACATCGGTTTTCTGTCTTGGTCTCTTCGGTACTTCTGTTTTCTGTCTTGGTTTTTTGGTAAATCTATTTTCTGTCTTGGTCTTTTTGGTAGATCTGTTTTCTGTATTGGTCTGTTTGGTACATCTGTTTTCTGTCTTGGTCTCTTTAGTACATCTGATTTCTGTCTTGGTCTCTTTGGTGCATCTGTTGTCTGTCTTGTTCTCTTTGGTGCATCTGTTGTCTGTCTTGTTCTCTTTGGTGCATCTGTTGTCTCCCTTGGTCTTCCTCTGTTCGTTTGGTTCGCAACAAATACACAGGCTTCGAAATCTATCTTCAAAAGCTGGTAACTAATCGCTTGTTGGTAAGTGATTACGGCTAAAATTGTTCCTAAATCTCACTTGGTTCGTTCTTGATCTCTTTGGTACATCTACTGTCTGTCTTGGTCTCTTTGGTACAACTGTTATCTCTCTTGGTCTTCCCCTGTTTGCTTGGTTCGCAACAAATACACATGCTCTTTGGTACATCTGTTGTGTGTCTTGGTCCTCCTCTGTTCGCTTGGTTCGCAACAAATATACAGGCTTCGAAATCTATCTTCAAAAGCCGGTAACTAATCGCTTCTTGGTAAGTGATTACGGCCAAAATTGTTTCCAAATCTCACTTGGTTTGTTCTTGGTCTCTTAGTTACATCTGTTGTCTGTCTTGGTCTTCCTCTGTTCGTTTGGTTCGCAACAAATACACAGGCTTCGAAATATATCTTCAAAACCCGGTAACTAATCGCTTGTTGGTAAGTGATTACGGCCAAAATTGTTTCCAAATCTCACTTGGTTTGTTCTTGGTCTCTTTGTTACATCTGTTGTGTGTCTTGGTCCTCCTCTGTTCGCTTGGTTCGCAACAAATATACAGGCTTCGAAATCTATCTTCAAAAGCCGGTAACTAATCGCTTCTTGGTAAGTGATTACGGCCAAAATTGTTTCCAAATCTCACTTGGTTTGTTCTTGGTCTCTTAGTTACATCTGTTGTCTGTCTTGGTCTTCCTCTGTTCGTTTGGTTCGCAACAAATACACAGGCTTCGAAATATATCTTCAAAACCCGGTAACTAATCGCTTGTTGGTAAGTGATTACGGCCAAAATTGTTTCCAAATCTCACTTGGTTTGTTCTTGGACTCTTTGGTACAACTGTTGTCTGTCTTGGTCTTCCTCTGTTTGTTTGGTTCGCAACAAATACACAGGCTTCGAAATCTATCTTCAAAAGCCGGTAACTAATCGCTTCTTGGTAAGTGATTACGGCCAAAATTGTTTCCAAATCTCACTTGGTTTGTTCTTGGTCTCTTTGGTACAACTGTTGTCTCTCTTGGTCCTCCTCTGTTCGCTTGGTTCGCAACAAATACACAGGCTTCGAAATCTATCTTCAAAAGCCGGTAACTAATCGCTTCTTGGTAAGTGATTACGGCCAAAATTGTTTCCAAATCTCACTTGGTTTGTTCTTGGTCTCTTAGTTACATCTGTTGTCTGTCTTGGTCTTCCTCTGTTCGTTTGGTTCGCAACAAATACACAGGCTTCGAAATCTATCTTCAAAAGCCGGTAACTAATCGCTTGTTGGTAAGTGATTACGGCCAAAATTGTTTCCAAATCTCACTTGGTTTGTTCTTGGACTCTTTGGTACAACTGTTGTCTGTCTTGGTCTTCCTCTGTTTGTTTGGTTCGCAACAAATACACAGGCTTCGAAATCTATCTTCAAAAGCCGGTAACTAATCGCTTCTTGGTAAGTGATTACGGCCAAAATTGTTTCCAAATCTCACTTGGTTTGTTCTTGGTCTCTTTGGTACAACTGTTGTCTCTCTTGGTCCTCCTCTGTTCGCTTGGTTCGCAACAAATACACAGGCTTCGAAATCTATCTTCAAAAGCCGGTAACTAATCGCTTGTTGGTAAGTGATTACGGCCAAAATTGTTTCCAAATCTCACTTGGTTTGTTCTTGGACTCTTTGGTACATCTGTTGTCTGTCTTGGTCCTTCTCTGTTCGCTTGGTTCGCAACAAATACACAGGCTTCGAAATCTATCTTCAAAAGCCGGTAACTAATCGCTTCTTGGTAAGTGATTACGGCCAAAATTGTTTCCAAGTCTCACTTAGTTTGTTCTTGGTCTCTTTGGTACATCTATTGTCTCTCTTGGTCCTTCTCTGTTCGCTTGGTTCGCAACAAATACACAGGCTTCGAAATCTATCTTCAAAAGCCGGTAACTAATCGCTTCTTGGTAAGTGATTACGGCCAAAATTGTTTCCAAATCTCACTTGGTTTGTTCTTGGTCTCTTTGGTACATCTGTTTTCTGTCTTGGTCTCTTTGGTACAACTGTTGTCTCTCTTGGTCCTTCTCTGTTCGCTTGGTTCGCAACAAATACACAGGCTTCGAAATCTATCTTCAAAAGCCGGTAACTAATCGCTTCTGGGTAAGTGATTACGGCCAAAATTGTTTCCAAATCTCACTTGGTTTGTTCTTGGTCTCTTTGGTACATCTGTTTTCTGTCTTGGTCTCTTTGGTACATCTGTCGTCTGTCTTGGTCCTTCTCTGTTCGCTTGGTTCGCAACAAATACACAGGCTTCGAAATCTATCTTCAAAAGCCGGTAACTAATCGCTTCTGGGTAAGTGATTACGGCCAAAATTGTTTCCAAATCTCACTTGGTTTGTTCTTGGTCTCTTTGGTACATCTGTTTTCTGTCTTGGTCTCTTTGGTACAACTGTTGTCTCTCTTGGTCCTCCTCTGTTCGCTTGGTTCGCAACAAATACACAGGCTTCGAAATCTATCTTCAAAAGCCGGTAACTAATCGCTTCTTGGTATGTGATTACGGCCAAAATTGTTTCCAAATCTCACTTGGTTTGTTCTTGGTCTCTTTGGTACATCTGTTTTCTGTCTTGGTCTCTTTGGTACATCTGTCGTCTGTCTTGGTCCTCCTCTGTTCGCTTGGTTCGCAACAAATACACAGGCTTCGAAATCTATCTTCAAAAGCCGGTAACTAATCGCTTCTTGGTAAGTGATTACGGCCAAAATTGTTTCCAAATCTCACTTGGTTTGTTCTTGGTCTCTTTGGTACATCTGTTTTCTGTCTTGGTCTCTTTGGTACAACTGTTGTCTCTCTTGGTCCTTCTCTGTTCGCTTGGTTCGCAACAAATACACAGGCTTCGAAATCTATCTTCAAAAGCCGGTAACTAATCGCTTCTGGGTAAGTGATTACGGCCAAAATTGTTTCCAAATCTCACTTGGTTTGTTCTTGGTCTCTTTGGTACATCTGTTTTCTGTCTTGGTCTCTTTGGTACATCTGTCGTCTGTCTTGGTCCTTCTCTGTTCGCTTGGTTCGCAACAAATACACAGGCTTCGAAATCTATCTTCAAAAGCCGGTAACTAATCGCTTCTTGGTAAGTGATTACGGCCAAAATTGTTTCCAAATCTCACTTGGTTTGTTCTTGGTCTCTTTGGTACATCTGTTTTCTGTCTTGGTCTCTTTGGTACATCTGTTTTCTGTCTTGGTCTCTTTGGTACATCTGTCGTCTGTCTTGGTCCTTCTCTGTTCGCTTGGTTCGCAACAAATACACAGGCTTCGAAATCTATCTTCAAAAGCCGGTAACTAATCGCTTCTTGGTAAGTGATTACGGCCAAAATTGTTTCCAAATCTCACTTGGTTTGTTCTTGGTCTCTTTGGTACAACTGTTGTCTCTCTTGGTCCTCCTCTGTTCGCTTGGTTCGCAACAAATACACAGGCTTCGAAATCTATCTTCAAAAGCCGGTAACTAATCGCTTCTTGGTATGTGATTACGGCCAAAATTGTTTCTAAATCTCATTTGGTTTGTTCTTGGTCTCTTTGGTACATCTGTTTTCTGTCTTGGTCTCTTTGGTACAACTGTTGTCTCTCTTGGTCCTCCTCTGTTCGCTTGGTTCGCAACAAATACACAGGCTTCGAAATCTATCTTCAAAAGCCGGTAACTAATCGCTTCTTGGTAAGTGATTACGGCCAAAATTGTTTCCAAGTCTCACTTAGTTTGTTCTTGGTCTCTTTGGTACAACTATTGTCTCTCTTGGTCCTCCTCTGTTCGCTTGGTTCGCAACAAATACACAGGCTTCGAAATCTATCTTCAAAAGCCGGTAACTAATCGCTTCTTGGTATGTGATTACGGCCAAAATTGTTTCTAAATCTCATTTGGTTTGTTCTTGGTCTCTTTGGTACATCTGTTTTCTGTCTTGGTCTCTTTGGTACAACTGTTGTCTCTCTTGGTCCTCCTCTGTTCGCTTGGTTCGCAACAAATACACAGGCTTCGAAATCTATCTTCAAAAGCCGGTAACTAATCGCTTCTTGGTAAGTGATTACGGCCAAAATTGTTTCCAAATCTCACTTGGTTTGTTCTTGGTCTCTTTGGTACATCTGTTTTCTGTCTTGGTCTCTTTGGTACAACTGTTGTCTCTCTTGGTCCTCCTCTGTTCGCTTGGTTCGCAACAAATACACAGGCTTCGAAATCTATCTTCAAAAGCCGGTAACTAATCGCTTCTTGGTATGTGATTACGGCCAAAATTGTTTCTAAATCTCATTTGGTTTGTTCTTGGTCTCTTTGGTACATCTGTTTTCTGTCTTGGTCTCTTTGGTACAACTGTTGTCTCTCTTGGTCCTCCTCTGTTCGCTTGGTTCGCAACAAGTACACAGGCTTCGAAATCTATCTTCAAAAGCCGGTAACTAATCGCTTCTTGGTAAGTGATTACGGCCAAAATTGTTTCCAAATCTCACTTGGTTTGTTCTTGGTCTCTTTGGTACATCTGTTTTCTGTCTTGGTCTCTTTGGTACAACTGTTGTCTCTCTTGGTCCTCCTCTGTTCGCTTGGTTCGCAACAAATACACAGGCTTCGAAATCTATCTTCAAAAGCCGGTAACTAATCGCTTCTTGGTAAGTGATTACGGCCAAAATTGTTTCCAAATCTCACTTGGTTTGTTCTTGGTCTCTTTGGGACATCTGTTTTCTGTCTTGGTCTCTTTGGTACAACTGTTGTCTCTCTTGGTCCTCCTCTGTTCGCTTGGTTCGCAACAAATACACAGGCTTCGAAATCTATCTTCAAAAGCCGGTAACTAATCGCTTCTTGGTAAGTGATTACGGCCAAAATTGTTTCCAAATCTCACTTGGTTTGTTCTTGGTCTCTTTGGGACATCTGTTTTCTGTCTTGGTCTCTTTGGTACAACTGTTGTCTCTCTTGGTCCTCCTCTGTTCGCTTGGTTCGCAACAAATACACAGGCTTCGAAATCTATCTTCAAAAGCCGGTAACTAATCGCTTCTTGGTAAGTGATTACGGCCAAAATTGTTTCCAAATCTCACTTGGTTTGTTCTTGGTCTCTTTGGTACATCTGTTTTCTGTCTTGGTCTCTTTGGTACATCTGTTGTCTGTCTTGGTCCTTCTCTGTTCGCTTGGTTCGCAACAAATACACAGGCTTCGAAATCTATCTTCAAAAGCCGGTAACTAATCGCTTCTTGGTAAGTGATTACGGCCAAAATTGTTTCCAAATCTCACTTGGTTTGTTCTTGGTCTCTTTGGTACAACTGTTGTCTCTCTTGGTCCTCCTCTGTTCGCTTGGTTCGCAACAAATACACAGGCTTCGAAATCTATCTTCAAAAGCCGGTAACTAATCGCTTCTTGGTAAGTGATTACGGCCAAAATTGTTTCCAAATCTCACTTGGTTTGTTCTTGGTCTCTTTGTTACATCTGTTGTGTGTCTTGGTCCTCCTCTGTTCGCTTGGTTCGCAACAAATACACAGGCTTCGAAATCCATCTTCAAAAGCCGGTAACTAATCGCTTGTTGGTAAGTGATTACGGCCAAAATTGTTTCCAAATCTCACTTGGTTTGTTCTTGGACTCTTTGGTACATCTGTTGTCTGTCTTGGCCTTCCTCTATTTGTTTGGTTCGCAACAAATACACAGGCTTCGAAATCTATCTTCAAAAGCCGGTAACTAATCGCTTCTTGGTAAGTGATTACGGCCAAAATTGTTTCCAAGTCTCACTTAGTTTGTTCTTGGTCTCTTTGGTACATCTATTGTCTCTCTTGGTCCTTCTCTGTTCGCTTGGTTCGCAACAAATACACAGGCTTCGAAATCTATCTTCAAAAGCCGGTAACTAATCGCTTCTTGGTAAGTGATTACGGCCAAAATTGTTTCCAAATCTCACTTGGTTTGTTCTTGGTCTCTTTGGTACATCTGTTTTCTGTCTTGGTCTCTTTGGTACATCTGTTGTCAGTCTTGGTCCTTCTCTGTTCGCTTGGTTCGCAACAAATACACAGGCTTCGAAATCTATCTTCAAAAGCCGGTAACTAATCGCTTCTTGGTAAGTGATTACGGCCAAAATTGTTTCCAAATCTCACTTGGTTTGTTCTTGGTCTCTTTGGTACATCTGTTTTCTGTCTTGGTCTCTTTGGTACATCTGTTGTCAGTCTTGGTCCTCCTCTGTTCGCTTGGTTCGCAACAAACACACAGGCTTCGAAATCTATCTTCAAAAGCCGGTAACTAATCGCTTCTTGGTAAGTGATTACGGCCAAAATTGTTTCCAAGTCTCACTTAGTTTGTTCTTGGTCTCTTTGGTACAACTATTGTCTCTCTTGGTCCTCCTCTGTTCGCTTGGTTCGCAACAAATACACAGGCTTCGAAATCTATCTTCAAAAGCCGGTAACTAATCGCTTCTTGGTATGTGATTACGGCCAAAATTGTTTCTAAATCTCATTTGGTTTGTTCTTGGTCTCTTTGGTACATCTGTTTTCTGTCTTGGTCTCTTTGGTACAACTGTTGTCTCTCTTGGTCCTCCTCTGTTCGCTTGGTTCGCAACAAATACACAGGCTTCGAAATCTATCTTCAAAAGCCGGTAACTAATCGCTTCTTGGTAAGTGATTACGGCCAAAATTGTTTCCAAATCTCACTTGGTTTGTTCTTGGTCTCTTTGGTACATCTGTTTTCTGTCTTGGTCTCTTTGGTACAACTGTTGTCTCTCTTGGTCCTCCTCTGTTCGCTTGGTTCGCAACAAATACACAGGTTTCGAAATCTATCTTCAAAAGCCGGTAACTAATCGCTTCTTGGTAAGTGATTACGGCCAAAATTGTTTCCAAATCTCACTTGGTTTGTTCTTGGTCTCTTTGGTACATCTGTTTTCTGTCTTGGTCTCTTTGGTACAACTGTTGTCTCTCTTGGTCCTCCTCTGTTCGCTTGGTTCGCAACAAATACACAGGCTTCGAAATCTATCTTCAAAAGCCGGTAACTAATCGCTTCTTGGTAAGTGATTACGGCCAAAATTGTTTTCAAATCTCACTTGGTTTGTTCTTGGTCTCTTTGGTACATCTGTTTTCTGTCTTGGTCTCTTTGGTACAACTGTTGTCTCTCTTGGTCCTCCTCTGTTCGCTTGGTTCGCAACAAATACACAGGCTTCGAAATCTATCTTCAAAAGCCGGTAACTAATCGCTTCTTGGTAAGTGATTACGGCCAAAATTGTTTCCAACTCTCACTTGGTTTGTTCTTGGTCTCTTTGGTACATCTGTTTTCTGTCTTGGTCTCTTTGGTACATCTGTTGTCTGTCTTGGTCCTTCTCTGTTCGCTTGGTTCGCAACAAATACACAGGCTTCGAAATCTATCTTCAAAAGCCGGTAACTAATCGCTTCTTGGTAAGTGATTACGGCCAAAATTGTTTCCAAATCTCACTTGGTTTGTTCTTGGTCTCTTTGGTACAGCTGTTGTCTCTCTTGGTCCTCCTCTGTTCGCTTGGTTCGCAACAAATACACAGGCTTCGAAATCTATCTTCAAAAGCCGGTAACTAATCGCTTCTTGGTAAGTGATTACGGCCAAAATTGTTTCCAAATCTCACTTGGTTTGTTCTTGGTCTCTTTGGTACATCTGTTTTCTGTCTTGGTCTCTTTGGTACAACTGTTGTCTCTCTTGGTCCTCCTCTGTTCGCTTGGTTCGCAACAAATACACAGGCGTCGAAATCTATCTTCAAAAGCCGGTAACTAATCGCTTGTTGGTAAGTGATTACGGCCAAAATTGTTTCCAAATCTCACTTGGTTTGTTCTTGGTCTCTTTGGTACATCTGTTTTCTGTCTTAGTCTCTTTGGTACATCTGTTTTCTGTCTTGGTCTCTTTGGTACATCTGTCGTCTGTCTTGGTCCTTCTCTGTTCGCTTGGTTCGCAACAAATACACAGGCTTCGAAATCTATCTTCAAAAGCCGGTAACTAATCGCTTCTTGGTAAGTGATTACGGCCAAAATTGTTTCCAAATCTCACTTGGTTTGTTCTTGGTCTCTTTGGTACATCTGTTTTCTGTCTTGGTCTCTTTGGTACAACTGTTGTGTCTCTTGGTCCTCCACTGTTCGCTTGGTTCGCAACAAATACACAGGCGTCGAAATCTATCTTCAAAAGCCGGCAACTAATCGCTTGTTGGTAAGTGATTACGGCCAAAATTGTTTCCAAATCTCACTTGGTTTGTTCTTGGTCTCTATGGTACATCTGTTCTCTGTCTTGGTCTCTCTGGTGCTGCTGTTGTCTGTCTTGGTCTCTTTCGTGCATCTGTTGTCTGTCTTAGTCTCTCTGGTGCATCTGTTGTCTCTCTTGGTCCTCCTCTGTTCGTTTGGTTCGCAACAAATACACAGGCTTCGAAATTTATCTTCAAAAGCCGCTAACTAATCGCTTCTTGGTAAGTGATTACGGCCAAAATTGTTTCCAAATCTCACTTGGTTTGTTCTTGGTCTCTTTGGTACATCTGTTTTCTGTCTTGGTCTCTTTGGTACAACTGTTGTCTCTCTTGGTCCTCCTCTGTTCGCTTGGTTCGCAACAAATACACAGGCGTCGAAATCTATCTTCAAAAGCCGGTAACTAATCGCTTGTTGGTAAGTGATTACGGCCAAAATTGTTTCCAAATCTCACTTGGTTTGTTCTTGGTCTCTTTATTACAACTGTTGTCTCTCTTGGTCCTCCTCTGTTCGCTTGGTTCGCAACAAATACACAGGCTTCGAAATCTATCTTCAAAAGCCGGTAACTAATCGCTTGTTGGTAAGTGATTACGGCCAAAATTGTTTCCAAATCTCACTTGGTTTGTTCTTGGTCTCTTTGGTACATCTGTTTTCTGTCTTGGTCTCTTTGGTACAACTGTTGTCTCTCTTGGTCCTCCTCTGTTCGCTTGGTTCGCAACAAATACACAGGCGTCGAAATCTATCTTCAAAAGCCGGTAACTAATCGCTTGTTGGTAAGTGATTACGGCCAAAATTGTTTCCAAATCTCACTTGGTTTGTTCTTGGTCTCTTTGGTACATCTGTTTTCTGTCTTGGTCTCTTTGGTACAACTGTTGTGTCTCTTGGTCCTCCACTGTTCGCTTGGTTCGCAACAAATACACAGGCGTCGAAATCTATCTTCAAAAGCCGGCAACTAATCGCTTGTTGGTAAGTGATTACGGCCAAAATTGTTTCCAAATCTCACTTGGTTTGTTCTTGGTCTCTATGGTACATCTGTTCTCTGTCTTGGTCTCTCTGGTGCTGCTGTTGTCTGTCTTGGTCTCTTTCGTGCATCTGTTGTCTGTCTTAGTCTCTCTGGTGCATCTGTTGTCTCTCTTGGTCCTCCTCTGTTCGTTTGGTTCGCAACAAATACACAGGCTTCGAAATTTATCTTCAAAAGCCGCTAACTAATCGCTTCTTGGTAAGTGATTACGGCCAAAATTGTTTCCAAATCTCACTTGGTTTGTTCTTGGTCTCTTTGGTACATCTGTTTTCTGTCTTGGTCTCTTTGGTACAACTGTTGTCTCTCTTGGTCCTCCTCTGTTCGCTTGGTTCGCAACAAATACACAGGCGTCGAAATCTATCTTCAAAAGCCGGTAACTAATCGCTTGTTGGTAAGTGATTACGGCCAAAATTGTTTCCAAATCTCACTTGGTTTGTTCTTGGTCTCTTTATTACAACTGTTGTCTCTCTTGGTCCTCCTCTGTTCGCTTGGTTCGCAACAAATACACAGGCTTCGAAATCTATCTTCAAAAGCCGGTAACTAATCGCTTGTTGGTAAGTGATTACGGCCAAAATTGTTTCCAAATCTCACTTGGTTTGTTCTTGGTCTCTTTATTACAACTGTTGTCTCTCTTGGTCCTCCTCTGTTCGCTTGGTTCGCAACAAATACACAGGCGTCGAAATCTATCTTCAAAAGCCGGTAACTAATCGCTTCTTGGTAAGTGATTACGGCCAAAATTGTTTCCAAATCTCACTTGCTTTGTTCTTGGTCTCTTTGGTACAACTGTTGTCTCTCTTGGTCCCCCTCTGTTCGCTTGGTTCGCAACAAATACACAGGCTTCGAAATCTATCTTCAAAAGCCGGTAACTAATCGCTTCTTGGTAAGTGATTACGGCCAAAATTGTTTCCAAATCTCACTTGGTTTGTTCTTGGTCTCTTTGGTACATCTGTTTTCTGTCTTGGTCTCTTTGGTACATCTGTTGTCTGTCTTGGTCCTTCTCTGTTCGCTTGGTTCGCAACAAATACACAGGCTTCGAAATCTATCTTCAAAAGCCGGTAACTAATCGCTTCTTGGTAAGTGATTACGGCCAAAATTGTTTCCAAATCTCACTTGGTTTGTTCTTGGTCTCTTTGGTACATCTGTTTTCTGTCTTGGTCTCTTTGGTACATCTGTTGTCTGTCTTGGTCCTTCTCTGTTCGCTTGGTTCGCAACAAATACACAGGCTTCGAAATCTATCTTCAAAAGCCGGTAACTAATCGCTTCTTGGTAAGTGATTACGGCCAAAATTGTTTCCAAATCTCACTTGGTTTGTTCTTGGTCTCTTTGGTACAACTGTTGTCTCTCTTGGTCCTCCTCTGTTCGCTTGGTTCGCAACAAATACACAGGCTTCGAAATCTATCTTCAAAAGCCGGTAACTAATCGCTTCTTGGTAAGTGATTACGGCCAAAATTGTTTCCAAATCTCACTTGGTTTGTTCTTGGTCTCTTTGGTACAACTGTTGTCTCTCTTGGTCCTCCTCTGTTCGCTTGGTTCGCAACAAATACACAGGCTTCGAAATCTATCTTCAAAAGCCGGTAACTAATCGCTTCTTGGTAAGTGATTACGGCCAAAATTGTTTCCAAATCTCACTTGGTTTGTTCTTGGTCTCTTTGGTACAACTGTTGTCTCTCTTGGTCCTCCTCTGTTCGCTTGGTTCGCAACAAATACACAGGCTTCGAAATCTATCTTCAAAAGCCGGTAACTAATCGCTTCTTGGTAAGTGATTACGGCCAAAATTGTTTCCAAATCTCACTTGGTTTGTTCTTGGTCTCTTTGGTACATCTGTTTTCTGTCTTGGTCTCTTTGGTACATCTGTTGTCAGTCTTGGTCCTTCTCTGTTCGCTTGGTTCGCAACAAATACACAGGCTTCGAAATCTATCTTCAAAAGCCGGTAACTAATCGCTTCTTGGTAAGTGATTACGGCCAAAATTGTTTCCAAATCTCACTTGGTTTGTTCTTGGTCTCTTTGGTACATCTGTTTTCTGTCTTGGTCTCTTTGGTACAACTGTTGTCCCTCTTGGTCCTCCTCTGTTCGCTTGGTTCGCAACAAATACACAGGCTTCGAAATCTATCTTCAAAAGCCGGTAACTAATCGCTTCTTGGTATGTGATTACGGCCAAAATTGTTTCCAAATCTCACTTGGTTTGTTCTTGGTCTCTTTGGTACATCTGTTTTCTGTCTTGGTCTCTTTGGTACATCTGTCGTCTGTCTTGGTCCTTCTCTGTTCGCTTGGTTCGCAACAAATACACAGGCTTCGAAATCTATCTTCAAAAGCCGGTAACTAATCGCTTTTTGGTAAGTGATTACGGCCAAAATTGTTTCCAAATCTCACTTGGTTTGTTCTTGGTCTCTTTGGTACATCTGTTTTCTGTCTTGGTCTCTTGGGTACAACTGTTGTGTCTCTTGGTCCTCCACTGTTCGCTTGGTTCGCAACAAATACACAGGCGTCGAAATCTATCTTCAAAAGCCGGCAACTAATCGCTTGTTGGTAAGTGATTACGGCCAAAATTGTTTCCAAATCTCACTTGGTTTGTTCTTGGTCTCTATGGTACATCTGTTCTCTGTCTTGGTCTCTCTGGTGCTGCTGTTGTCTGTCTTGGTCTCTTTCGTGCATCTGTTGTCTGTCTTAGTCTCTCTGGTGCATCTGTTGTCTCTCTTGGTCCTCCTCTGTTCGTTTGGTTCGCAACAAATACACAGGCTTCGAAATTTATCTTCAAAAGCCGGTAACTAATCGCTTGTTGGTAAGTGATTACGGCCAAAATTGTTTCCAAATCTCACTTGGTTTGTTCTTGGTCTCTATGGTACATCTGTTCTCTGTCTTGGTCTCTATGGTGCTGCTGTTGTCTGTCTTGGTCTCTTTCGTCCATCTGTTGTCTGTCTTAGTCTCTCTGGTGCATCTGTTGTCTCTCTTGGTCCTCCTCTGTTCGTTTGGTTCGCAACAAATACACAGGCTTCGAAATTTATCTTCAAAAGCCGGTAACTAATCGCTTGTTGGTAAGTGATTACGGCCAAAATTGTTTCCAAATCTCACTTGGTTTTTTCTTGGTCTCTTTGGTACATCTGTTTTCTGTCTTGGTCTCTTTGGTACAACTGTTGTGTCTCTTGGTCCTCCACTGTTCGCTTGGTTCGCAACAAATACACAGGCGTCGAAATCTATCTTCAAAAGCCGGCAACTAATCGCTTGTTGGTAAGTGATTACGGCCAAAATTGTTTCCAAATCTCACTTGGTTTGTTCTTGGTCTCTTTGGTACATCTGTTTTCTGTCTTGGTCTCTTTGGTACATCTGTTGTCAGTCTTGGTCCTCCACTGTTCGCTTGGTTCGCAACAAATACACAGGCGTCGAAATCTATCTTCAAAAGCCGGCAACTAATCGCTTGTTGGTAAGTGATTACGGCCAAAATTGTTTCCAAATCTCACTTGGTTTGTTCTTGGTCTCTTTAGTACATCTGTTTTCTGTCTTGGTCTCTTTGGTACAACTGTTGTCTCTCTTGGTCCTCCACTGTTCGCTTGGTTCGCAACAAATACACAGGCGTCGAAATCTATCTTCACAAGCCGGTAACTAATCGCTTGTTGGTAAGTGATTACGGCCAAAATTGTTTCCAAATTCACTTGGTTCGTTCTTGGTCTCTTTGGTACATCTGTTTTCTGTCTTGGTCTCTTTGATACATCTGTTTTCTGTCTTGGTCTCTTTGGTACATCTGTCGTCTGTCTTGGTCCTTCTCTGTTCGCTTGGTTCGCAACAAATACACAGGCGTCGAAATCTATCTTCAAAATCCGGTAACTAATCGCTTGTTGGTAAGTGATTACGGCCAAAATTGTTTCCAAATTCACTTGGTTCGTTCTTGGTCTCTTTGGTACAGCTGTTTTCTGTCTTGGTCTCTTTGATACATCTGTTTTCTGTCTTGGTCTCTTTGGTACATCTGTCGTCTGTCTTGGTCCTTCTCTGTTCGCTTGGTTCGCAACAAATACACAGGCGTCGAAATCTATCTTCAAAATCCGGTAACTAGTCGCTTGTTGGTAAGTGATTACGGCCAAAATTATTTCCAAATCTCACTTGGTTCATTCTTGGTCTCTTTGGTTTGTTGTTGATATTTGTTGTTTATGTGATTTCTCTTTTGGCCCTCCTCTGTTGTTTCGGGTTTTAACAAATTCACAGGCTATGTATCTATTTTCAATGGTCCATTTGTTGTTGATTCTTCTTTGGACCTACTTTTTCTAACATTTCGTGGTAGATTATAATGGCAATATATATTTGGATGGATCGAGGAGCATATGGTTAATTCCAAGGAACGCCACCAGGAATTCGGAAGAATCGCGCGCGACGAGTATGCACTCTTGGATCGTTCTTTAGTGTGTTTAACGTTGAACAGTTAAGTAGTGCGCGAGGGGCTATGTCTCCTGGATCGACCATTTTCAGGAAGAAGATTGATCTTCCGCGAGGAGTTATATTCTCCTGGATCGACCTTTTTGCTGGATGAAGATTGATCTTCCGCGAGGAGTTTATATGCTCCTGGATCGACCAATTAGTGCGCGATAGTGGTAATCCGTAGTGCGTGAGTGGTTTAAGTGCGCGTTTAAGTGTCGTAGTGCGCGGTGTAAAGTGCTTGTGCGCGAGCAGTTTAAAATCTCCTGGATCGACCATTCTGCTGGAAGAAGATTGATCTTCCGCGAGGAGTTATATGCTCCTGGATCGACCAATTAGTGCGCGATAGTGCGTGAGTTGTTCAAAGTGCGCGTATAAGTGTCGTAGTGCGCGGTGTAGAGTGCTAGTGCGCGAGGAGTTTAAAATCTCCTGGATCGACCATTCTGTTGGATGAAGATTGATCTTCCGCGAGGAGTTTATATGCTTCTGGATCGACCAATCAGTGCGCGATAGTGTTAATCCGTAGTGCGTGAGTGGTCAAAGTGCGTGGTTAAGTGTCGGAGTGCGCGGTGTAAAGTGCTAGTGCGCGAGGAGTTTAATATCTCCTGGATCGACCATTTACCGGAAGAAGATAGATCTTCCGCGAGGAGTTATATGCTCCTGGATCGACCAATTAGTGCGCGATAGTGCGTGAGTGGTTCAAAGTGCGCGTATAAGTGCCGTAGTGCGCGAGGAGTTTAAAGTCTCCTAGATCGACCAAAAGTGTTAGTGCGCGAGGGGTATATATTCTTCTGAATCGATCTTCAGATTGTCTGTGAGGAGTCTGCAGGATTCAGAATCAACTAGTTTATTTTCAGCCAGTCAGTTGAATTTCATGCATTAAATAAAAAAAATAATAAGGTAAGAATACTTTTTAAAGTGTTATTTAAATTTAAATCAAATCTTTTTCCAGATATAATGTTCCCACCACTACTCGTCTTTGGAATAAGGAGAAGCACAGTTCGGAGGGTTGCGTAATTAGTTTTAGTTGGATGTTAGATGATGGATGAATGTGGACAGATTGTTAGAGAAGTGTGTATTATTATAAAGGGAACATACTTTTGAAAGTTGTCGAAAGCTTCTATATATAATTTTTATTACTTGACTTTATAGTTTGTTTGTTTCAGACCATTAGTTTTTAGTATCCTTTCGATTTCTGAGGTCAAGAGTTTGAGGAAAAATGTAAGTATACTATGTTTGTACCATGCAAAATTATAATATGGTATTTACAGCATTTTGGAAGGATTAAAGTGCGCCTCCTGTATTTTACATCGCTTTTCCATTTCCTTTTCCGGGCCATCAAGAAGGATGAGGTAGGAGTAAGAAGACTGGATCGTTTTAGTGTTTAAGTGCGCGATTTGAAGTGTTAGTGCGCGAGGAGCTTAAAGTCTCCTGGATCGACCAAAAGTGCAAGTACGCGAACGAACCCAAGCAGGATAGTCTGCGAGGATCAACCAACTTCTTCAATCAGTCCGTAGCTTTCTTTATTTGATATGTAGGACTGTTTAATTAGCAAATACGGTAAGGTAGTTTTATAATGTACTTTTTTTAAATATTTTTAAGTTGTTTTTTTTCATTTTCAGAACTAATGATTTCGTCAAATGGAGGATGATTCCATCTTCTACCAGGAAGCCAGTGTTTGGTTTGGTAACTAGTTTAAGCTGAATGCAAGATGACGAAGTGAAAGTGGACAGAATGTTAGAGAAGTGTGTATTAATATAAAAGGAACACACTTTTGAAAGTTGCCGAAAGCTATTTTATATATTTTACTACGTGATTTTGTAGTTTGTTTGTTACAGAATTATGCTTAGAATCCATGGTATAGATTTATCCACCAGGGCTATGAGTTTTGAATGTCCAGAAAGCATTTTCTAAAATATGGTAAGGATTTAAGATTCGAGATTTTTAAAGGAGTTTAAAATTGTTTTATTTATTAATATTGATTCTTCTGTTAGGTTTTGGTGGACTAATTTAGGTAAACAGGTGCAGTCAAACGGCCGAGCCTTTCATTCGCAATAGAGAATGGAAAGTTAATAGACGCAAACCTTTACGGATTGTAGTCGTGAACCCTTTGGTGGGATTATATCTGCCGAAAGGAATGGAACAAATGGTCATTAGGATGACTTCAACCGTTGATAATTGATATAAATGCTACATAAATAAATACAGTAAGCTTTTTTACTTTTAATTTTTCAAGTTTATTATATGTAATTATTTTTACAGCTCAAATATTCAAGCAATTATGCAGGAAAGGAATCGAGTTGTTGCCTGTATAAGCACCCTCTGTAAAGTCGTCTATGAAGAAGGGCATTATCCCGAGGGTGGAAAATATCCTTCTAAGCTGGAATGTTCGAGGAATACAAACAAATCTAGTTGTTAGCGTTATGAACAGCCCCTTCTTGTGAATGAAGCATGGTATTGTCCTGAAGGAGAGAAATCTTCTCAATTTGAGGATAGTTCGGCACATTTCCTGTGAACGAAGAAGGGCATTGTTCTCTGATCAAAAATTCTCCTTCATTTTCATTTCAAAGAAAATATTCAAGGTTAGTGTTTAATAATAATGTATTAATTACCAATAGCTGTGAGATAGTTTTATAATGTACTTGTTTAAATAATTTTAAAGTGTTTCTTCATTTTCAGATCTAATCATTTCGTCAAATGGAGGATATGAAGCATATCTACTACGAAGCCAGTGTGGTTTGGATTGCAGAGGGTTACGTAACTAGTTTAAGCTTAATGCAAGATGATGAAGTGAAAGTGAACAGAATGTTAGAGAAGTGTGTATTATTATAAAAGGAACACACTTTTGAAAGTTGCCGAAAGCTATTTTATATATTTCACTATGTGATTTTGTAGTTTGTTTGTTACAGAATTCATGGTATAGATTTCTCCACCTGGGCTATGAGAAGATGTCCAGAGAGTATTTTCTAAAATATGGTAAGGATTTAAGATTCGAAATTGCTTTATTTAGTAATATTGATTCTCCTGTTAGGTTTTAATATTCTGCAGGTTTTCGTGGACTAATTCTTAGACTGGCGTAGTTAAACGGCCGAGCCTTTCATTCGTAATAGAGAATGAAAAGTTAATAGACGCAAACCTTACGGATTGTAGTCGTGAACCCTTCAGTGGGATTATATCAGCCGAGAAGAGAAGAATAAATGGTCATTAGGATGGTTTCAACCGTTAGTCCGTGGTAATTGATATAGATGCCACGTAGATAAATAAAGTAAGATTTATTTTTTACGTTGAATTTTCCTTCAAATTTATTATATATAATTATTTTTACAGCTCAAATATTCAAGAAAATCTACAGGAAAATAAGCGAGTTGCTGCCTGGACAAGGAACCTCTGTATAATCGTTTATGAAGAAGGGAATTATCACGAGGGTTGGAAAATCTCCTTCGAAGCTGAAACGTTCAAGGATTACGAAAAAAACCTAGTTGTCGGCGTTATAAGCAGCACCTTTTCAAGATAGAAATTATTTGGTGAGAAGCATTTAATAGGTTTTATTACGTATTGGTAGATTATATTTTAACACATTTCAAAATTTGAAAATTGTATTATCTAATAGCAAAATTGATATTTGATTACCTCTTGTATACTATTTTTAAGTTGTTCAATAAGTTTTTAAATTTCGACAATATTTGTACAACCAAATGTACATCTTCATTTGATATTTTAAAGTTAATAGTTTTAAAAGCATTTAATGTTATATTTACTCTCTAATTAAATATTAACATTATTTTTAATGATTTTTTATCCTTCTAAAAAGTTAAAGAGTTACAATCAATATTTATACACGTTTAAATCGATTGGAAAATACAATTTAAAACTTGTGCTTTGTAAATGAGTGTGTATATTTAGTTGCATATCCTAATTTTTTAAAATTGTAAACCAAATCTTATTATGTGGACTTTACTTATTTAACATTTTTGAAAATAGTGAATTTAAATTGTGCAAATAGAATTGATTGATTTTCCAAATTGGTATTATGTATATTGCTTTTGGTAAATTAATGAAAATTAATTTCTAAACACAGAGAAAAAATTATATTCGAAATAAATTCTACAGTTTACTACATTTATATCTAATATAATCTAAATTCACCGTTTTCCTTGTTTCATTATTTATTTTGTTCTAACGTGCCTTGCAGTGTTGGCACTTTCTTAAAAGTGACGTAATTTTAATCTTCGTTTTTCAAAATATGATTCACAGAAATGTAAACAAGCATTAGCTTTAAAGTTTTAAACCTTTTACATTGTAAGTACGTGTCATAAATACCAAAAGCCTGTTTTAATATATTTAAAATAAATATTGTAAGGCTAATAATGATAATGATGAAGGCTTCTACTTCTTTGTAGATTGTAAATAGCAAATTAAAACCACTGCTTACATTTATTAACTCAAATTTTAATAGATCACTGTATCATCATCCAAGAATAAGTTATAAATAACAAAAGAAGTCAAAAAGTAGGTTTAATTTATGATAAATCTATGCATCTTTTCTTATTTTTAAAATTCGTTCATTTATAAAGCTTCTACTTCATTATAAAGTGTAAATAATAAATTAAACACACTTTTCACATTTATAATTTTTTTTAAAGTTAATAATCCAATTTTTAATCGAAAAGTGTGTTTAGTTTATTATAATATTGTGAATGCTTTCTTGTTTAAAAATTCATACTTTATTAGCGAAATTGAGTCTCGATAATTTAGTAACTTTAAGAAATGTTTATTCTTACAATAAAGTTGTTGTAATTTTTGTTGTTAGGTATTAAATGTATTATTATAAACTATAAAAGCAAAGGAAACACTTTTTTGTGCAAATTTTGTTGTAATTACATACTAATCATTCACAATTATAAAAAATGTTTTCTTGCTCATAAAAATGTACTAAGAAATTATATAGTTGAAATTTGTTAATAAATATGTTTTTTTTTGAATTTAGTTATTTTATTATTCAGCACACCTTTATTGAATTCATTAAAAAAAATATAATTACAATAAAAGGAAATCTAATTGTTTAAATAAAAGATGAAAATTGTTAAATCTCGGTGTATATTCTTTTAAATAATAAGTTTGTGGTACTTTATTTACTCATATTATTTAAGAATAATATAATATAAAAAGTAACAACATATTAATTTAAATATTTTATTATGAAAGATTTCACTTTGTGGTACATTTTGAATATAATGAAATAAAATTTCCACTTTATATATTTACACAAACGAATATTTTATAATCATAATGATGGTTGCGACCGTTACTATGTGGTAATTCATAATGAACAATGAATAAAACGCTTACTATGTTTTTAACCACTATAATTTATTATAATATATAAATATATACTTGATAATGACCGTCAAAAGTCGAAACTTAAGTCGTACAAATTGTAATATATTTATATATTATAATAAATTATAGTGGTTAAAAACATAGTAAGCGTTTTATTCATTGTTGAATATTTTATAATGAGAATATAAAAACGTTTTTGTTTAAAGTAATTTCAAAACTGCGCCTTTTAAATAATTTTGTGATTTCGCAAGGTATTCCGTTCAAGTGGTTTATAAGTTAGTTGACCCAATATACACGAACGTAATAGATAGTCATATCAAGATGTACAATTTAATATTTTTAATCGTTTTTGTATTTAGGCAACCCAATTTACCGTAATCTATTATACTATGTTTGTTTGCCTTTTTTTCAATGGTAAAGACATATGAGGTATTTTAATTTAGCGTTTTTTTATTGTCATAAACTGACATTTGCAATAATACTTACGATTAGCACAAGTTACGTTAAAATTTCATAGATTACCATTTCAAGATTTCATTTTCATTTCAATATACACTGACATAATAGACAGTCCTTTCAAGATATACAATTTTATATTTTGAATCGTTTTTGTATTTAGGCAACACAATTTACCGTAATCTATTATTCTATGTTTTTTTGCCTTTTTTTCAATGGCAAAGACATATTAGGTATTTTAATTTAGCGTTTTTTATTAATTGTCATAAACTGACGTTCGCAATAACTTACGATTAACACAATTTACATTAAAATTTCATAGATTACCATTTCAAGATTTCATTTTCATTTCAATATACACTGACATAATAGACAGTCATTTCAAGATATACAATTTTATATTTTGAATCGTTTTTGTATTTAGGCAACACAATTTACCGTAAACTATTAGACTATGCTTTTTTAACTGTTTTCAATGGTAAAACATATTAAGTATTTTAATTTAGTGTTTTTTATGAATTGTTATGAAGTGACGTTAGCAATAATATTTACGATTACCACAATTTACATTAAAATTTCTTAGATTACCATTTCAAGATTTCATTTTCATTTCAATATACACTGACATAATAGACAGTGATTTCAAGATATACAATTTAATATTTTTAATCGTTTTTGTATTTAGGCAACACTATTTACCCTAAACTATTATACTATGCTTTTACTGTTTTGAATGGTAAAACTTATTAAGTATTTTAATTTAGCGTTTTTTATGCATTGATATGATGTGATGTTCGCAATAATATTTACGATCAACACAATTTACATTAAAATTTCATAGATTACCATTTTAAAATTTCATTTTCATTTCAATATACACGGACATAATAGATAGTCATTTAAAGATATACAATTAAACATTTTTAATCATTTTTGTATTTAGGCAACACAATTTACCGTAAACTATTAGACTATGCTTTTTTAACTGTTTTCAATGGTAAAACATATTAAGTATTTTAATTTAGTGTTTTTTATGAATTGTTATGAAGTGACGTTCGCAATAATACTTGCAATCAACACAATTTACATTAAAATTTCATAGATTACCATTTTAAGATTTCATTTTCATTTCAATATACACGGAAATAATAGACAGTCATTTCAAGATATACAGTTTAATATTTTTAATTGTTTTTGTATATAGGCAACACAATTTACCGTAAACTATTCTACTATGTTTTTTAAACTTGTTTCAACGGTAAAAACATATTAAGTATTTTAATTTAACGTTTTTTTTAAATTAATTTAATGTATTGAAGGTCGCAACAAACCTTACCATCAACACAATTTACATTAAAATTATATAGACCTTTAACCTTTAACCTAGCGTACTCTTGACCTACGAATACACTGACCTGCGGTATTAGGGTAGGTCAGGGTAACGCTAGGTCAATATACTTTGTATTAAAGTAGGTCAAGAGTACGCTGGGTTAATGTATACCTGGATTAATATAGAATTTGTTGGGTTAGGTCAAGAGTACGATGGAATAATAGAAAAGGAATTAAAGTAGAGTAAGTGTACGCTAGGTAAAGTTTAATAAAACATTAAACATTTTTAAAAAATATTGCAATAATGCAAAAATTATGTAAGAAGATGTAAGAAAAATGAAAACAAAAATCACAATACAAGCTCGAACTAAACTAGAAATATATTGACAAAAAATATGGTTTGAATTAGAAATATGTACTTTGGATTTCAGTGGAAGAACACAGCCGTAAAATATGCACTCAGTCTGCAAGTTCAAAAGCGATTACTTTATGTATTTATTAAATGGTTGAATGAATGTGGAGTACTAACAAAGCACTATAAAGCTTAAATACATGAATAGATAAATATTAAGAACAACTAGAAGTACTTTTAATAGAAATATTTGATAATTACTAAAAACAATGGAATATTAACAGTTTAAAATCGTCTCAACATAGTGAAAAATTTATATAAAATGACAAAACTTTATTGTGTTACAAACATTAAGTATTTAATGTAATTAATATTAATATTATTTAAGTTTAACAAAAGAAAAAAGAAGAAGAAAAGATGATGGGAAAATACTACAATGAGGTATTAGTTTACAATTCTAGTGCAAAGAAATTTCACTGTCTCAAGTAGTCCTTTACGTTGTAGAAAATTAACTAATAATTAGAAAAAACACGATAATATTTCGTAAATATTTTCGTGTTTTTTTCTAATTATTATTTCCTTTAATTGTTTTTTTGAAATCCTTTTCTTCAGAGATGATTTGTTATTTGCCATGATTATTCTAGAAAACGAATTATAAAGAAATTGAGTTACTATTGTCAGAAAGTAATTGAAGATGAAGAAAAATATATCGGAAAGCAACTGAAAATCTGTGAACAACACTTATTTTAACTCACCATGAAATAAATATACATCATTTATATATTATTAGAGAGACGTGGTTATACCAATTACGTGTATGTTTGTTTAATAAATTACACATTGAAAGGAAGTATTTTCGTGTGTAATTTATTATTAATTTATTAATTCAATCAGTTTTTATTCTGCGTTATTAGGCATTATACCGATTGTGCTGCATATATGGTTGCATACATTACATCCCTAAACGCTAATACTTTATTAAATAAGAAATTAAAATACCGTGTTTTAACTACTAAAAATATAATAAGTGCTTTGATTTAGAGTTTATGTCATGATAACTACGTAGTCATGGCCGCAATCATCTTTATAATCATAAATTGATATTTCTTGAATGACTTTCTCATTTATCACTTGCTAAAGATTTTAAAATATTACTGATGAAGGTTTATATTAAATTATACTTTATTTCACAATTGAAATTGTGAGACAAACCAAGTGTAATTTAATTTAAACCTTCATCAGTAATAGCATTAATTCATTTTTAGGTTTAAAATTCAAATATTTGATCGTAGAGGCGTTTACTTCGTGGTATATCTTGAATGACTTGTAATTGAGACAAAATAACTTTGTTTTATCACTCTGCAGTTAACAACAAAATTATTTTGTATCATTTACAAGTTAAAATTCAAAATGGAATAAAACCATCAATTGTAATGTGTGTAAACCATTTGGCAAGTCTGTTGTATAATAATCCATAATTTCAAGTAACAACACTCGGATTCTGCACGAAGGTAACAATTAAAGAGGTTTCTTTTCAGAAGTAATTTACTTTCACGTTTCGATGGTGCAATTACGTCTTTATCGTTTTTTGTAACGAAAATTGCGGAGCCCAAAACGTCTCGTGTGAAAGACACAAACCAAAAGCGGTGTCTTGGCTGTGTGTAGCTATTAATTTTCAATAATGAGATTGTAAAAACATAATTTACTGCAGGTATACGATTAGAAGATGTGCTAGAAGGTTATTGAATTGATATAAAATTGAAAAAGCTCAAGTAAATTAAAATAAATTAAATAAAGCACTCTTCACTTTTACCATTATTGTGGTTTTATTTATTTTAATCAAAATGTAAGTACACGCCGACAATATTCAAGAATAAATTAAATTGTTCATTCGAAATATTCGCTTTAAGGTAGCTGAAAAATATAAGTCTTTGGACATGATAAAGACGTTAGGCGATTTTTGGATCTCATCCACTGATTGGCTGCATATTGGACGAAATGTGTTGCACCGACCGAAAAAAGTGGTATTAGGATGGAGCAATGCCTGAGTGTTGCAAAACGTCCCAGTCAAGACTCATTATGATGTCTTTTGTATTGGAAGCAACGTGTGGCTTGACGTTATAATGCAACAATTCCACTAGACGTTCTTCTTCTCTAGTATATGTCCGATTTTGTTCCAAATCTTCACTCAAGAGGTTTAATTAACGTTGGTAGTAGTCCGTAGTAACTCTTCCACCTGCTGGCAACAACTGATAATAAAGCAATCCCTTTATATCCCACCAAATGCAGAGAAGATCCTTCTTCCCGAAGCGATTATGATAAATCTATATATACCCATAACTTTCTGCATTTTGGATTATCATAGAGTGTCCATTTTTTTATCGCACGTAACGATTTCAACAAAAAAGACTTTTGATACTGTTTATTGAGCAGAGAAAGATTAGGATTAAATGTTGGTTAGTTTATGGTAGGAGTAAAACAGCAATTGCTTTCCAAACTCCTACAGGAGATGAAAAAGATCCAGAAACAAGGAAAATGAGTTGCCATTTAGAAATCAATTGCTGTGCTACTCTCAACTGTTCTGCAATCAGGACCAGAACAGTATGAATTATTCTTTATTACCAATCGACCAGAAATAATTAAAGCTCTCCATTACTTATAACCATTTTTGTTGTTTGCGAAATGATTATAAACAATGGTTGAATAAATTCGTGAATAGATAATAAACCCCATTACGTCCATTATACCGATAATTTGGTTCGGCGAATGTAAAATTGCTTCATTGTTTGCCGACTCTCCGTTCAAATTTGTTTGTCAAATACGTACATGTGTAAAAAAATGGATTACATAAATCAGTTGGATAAACACTGTGCGATTTAATTACCACAACGCAATCGTCTCAACACATCCTGGCAAATAAATGAGTAAGTTTAGTGTGAGAAATTTTCCTAGACGTGATGATTAATGGCGATATTTTTTTCAGGGGAAAGTAAGTTATTTTTTAGTTAATTAAAAACAACACCATAATTTATTTTACAATTATTATTATTGCAATGTGTTGATTGCGTTTTTTTTATTAATCCAATTTTTATATAACAACAAAATTCTTTCATAATGTAAATGCTAACTAAAATAATTGACGAATTGCATAATGGCTTGTTCGGATACTCGGAAAACCGCAGGAAATTATTTATGAGTGGAGATAAACTTTTAAAACTTCGAGCAGGTATAATCGATTGCCCCGAGACAATAAACTCAATAATAATTGCATAAACAGGGGATAATTTCGAATTGATTATTTAAGAAACAGTCGACTTCTTGTACGTGATTAAAGCGCGATTCGCGTGATTCGTCGAGATTTACAAACAAATTTCTCTTGCGTTCTTAAAATTACTTACAGTTGCGTATTGTTTATATTAAAAAAAGTGATTACTTATTATATAAACATCTCAAAACCTAAAATAAATATGAAAAATTCGTTCAAATAAAAGTTGTCCGGATTTTTATTGTTTTCTATTTTTTTTGGGGAAAATCCGCACAAGATGTCAAATATTATTTTTAAAAATCTTTCAAGGAGTATTTCCGACTTAAATGTAAATTTTTAGTTATAGATATACATTTAAAAAAATACTGACATCATCCATATAAATTTCACATGATTTGTTGTATTAGTAAACAGCAATTATTATAGTAAAAACACGTTTATTGGTTTTTAATACGTCTTTAATTCCTGCATCCGAAACGAGAAATCACGTGCTTTCGGCACCTAATAAAAATTAAAATATTATTAGCGTCCGCCCAATTTGGTGACTAAATCTAATTAAATCTAATTTTATTTCAATGATAACCATTATATTTTGATAACGTAATTAAATTGGTTAATTACATTTAATTATACCGTGCGTCATTCAATTTATACCTTGCATGATAGATAATGATAATAAATCCGGATGGAATTATTAATTTCCAAAAAAAGTTGTTTATACTGTATTACAAAAAAATCATGAATAACGATAATAAAAATTTCTATTATAACTAATTAAACAGAAAATTAATGTCACAGCCAACTATAATTTCTATTTGTATAATATGGAAAAATGTTTATATAATTATATCTAGTTGTTTTAAATATCTTATATAAGAATCTAAAAAGTTGATTTAAAAATTCAAGTTATCTTAAACTTTTGCAAACATTCAATTGCCATTTTATTCGGTTAATAAAATGAATTTAACCTTTTCTCTATTTCTACAATATAACTATAGTGAATATCCAAGTAAACTTACCCAATATGTTATATAATCCATGCTTATTACTATTAATTTATTAACCAATAATTATTCAGTTAATTCATTACAATAAATTTGACATTTTAATTACACTTCTGGCGTTTGTAAAGGAAATAATTGTTTATTCGTAACCATGGTGATTTCGACAAAATTCCTAAACATTAATATGGCTGCTTGATGTAGACAGACGCTTTTTGATATTCCACATCTGTCAACAATTTTCATTATATTTTTATAATTAGGTTAGGTTAATATCAACACTAGCCACAATGAAAGTATTATTTTACTGATAATTCTTTTCATTGTATTTTAAAAACCTTTTTGTTTATAAATATTCATCATATTTTACATATATACATTTTTTTTAAATTTGTTTAAAATTATAATGAGAGCGACGAAAATAACAATTATGTATTTGTGTAAAGGATAATATTAACCTCAATTTTATTTTATATTCAGTGTCATCTAATGATAAGTCTTAGTCATCTATTTCACATGATTTAAATGACAGTTTTTATTAGGCAGCACTAAATTTTCACAAAGCTTTATTATTTTTTTGAATTGAAAGCGATTCAAAATTTTCTAATCATAATTTTAAGTTACTTAAATTATAGGTTACTTTGGGAGTACATTTTTACATCGATTCACCATTTAACGTTTACTCAAGGTCATTTAAGATCTACCTAAGCGTCCAATTAAAGTTATTTTTAATTTACAGATTTTGATGATTTAATTTGATTACTTCAATTCTCATCACTTGTAAGATATACGTTCACTTAAGGTCATTCAAGGTCATCTGATGATAGTTATAAGCAAGTTATTTGATGACTTTGTTTACTTGACTAATTCCTATTGACTTGCCAATAATACGTTTTTATTTGACATAATGCATTATTTATTCAAGGTCATTCAAGGTCATTTAATGTTTAAAGTTATTTGAAATACGGATTTTAATAATTTTGCTTGATTGTAAATATTGTTTTCTGTACTCGGGTGTAATACATTTTTGCAGCCATTTATTGTTCACTCAAGGTCATTTAAGGTCATTATTCTAAGCTATGCAATCAAATTTATTTAAATTACAGATTTTGATGATTTTGTTTGACTAATTTCTCTTCAGTCATCAAAAATACGATTTTACATCGATTTATTGTTTAACACTATAAATTATTCACTCAAGGTCATTCAGGGTATTCCAATGATCATTCTTATTAATTTAATCAAAATTACATGAATTTTGATTTTTATTGACGATTTATTGTTTAACACTATCAATTATTCACTCAAGGTCATTCAAGGTCATCCAATGATCATTCGTTTAATTAAAATTATTTGAATTGCAGATTTTGATGATTCTGTTTGATTCATGAATTTCTCTCCAATCTTCAACAATACGTTTTTACATCGATTTACTGTTAAACACTATCAATCATTCATTCAAGGTCATTCAAGGTCATCTAATGATTATTCTTGTTTCTCTTCAGATTTACTGTTAAACATTATCAATCGTTCACTCAAGGTCATTCAAAGTCATCCAATGATCAAAATTATTTGAATTACAGATTTTGATGATTCTGATTGATTGACTAATTTCTTTTCCGTCGTCAACAGCACGTTTTTGCATAGATTTATTGTTTAAAATTATCAATCGTTCACTCAAGGTCGTTCAAGGTCATCCAATGATCACTCTTATCCATTCAATCGAAATTATTTGAATTACAGATTTTAATGATTTTGGCAAATCTTTTTCGTTACTCGCCAACAGCACCAAATTATTATTTAACACTAATCGTTTATTCAAGGTCATTTAAGGTCATTTGATAATCATTCTAAATTAACAAATAAAAGTTAATTGAACTACAGGGTTTGATTATTTCGATTGATGATTAATTCGTCTCCCTTTAGTCATCAACAATACCTTTTCATTGATCCAATCTTTTACTCAAGATCGTTCAAGGTCATTCAATGATCATTTTTTATTCGTTTAATCAAAATCATTTGAATTATAGACTTTTATGATTCTGTTTGATTGACTAATTTCTCTTCAAAATGTTTTTACATCGATTTATTGTTTAATATTAACAATCATTCACTCAAGGTCATTCAAGGTCATTCAATGATCATTCTTATTCAATTAATGAAAATTATTTGAATTACAGATTTTGATGATTCTGTTTGATTGACTAATTTCTCTTCAATATATGTTTACATCGATTTATTGTTTAATATTATCAATCGTTCACTCAAGGTCATTCAAGGTCATTCAAGGTCATTATAATTATAATTATTATTCATTTAATCAAAATTATTTGAAATACAGATTTTCATGATTCTGTTTGATGTGTAATTTCAATTTTCATTCGTCAACAACACGTTTTTACATAGATTTATTGTTTAAAACTATCAATCGGCAACTCAAGGTCATTTAATGATCATTTTAAGTTATACAATAAAAGTCATTTGAATTACAGATTTTGATGACTCTGTCTGATTGGTTAATTTCAATTTTCAGTCGTTAACAATAAGTTTTTACATAAATTTATTGTTTAACACTTTCAATCGGTACCTAAAGGTCATTGAATGATCATTTTGAATTATGCAATTAAAGTTATTTGAATTACAGGTTCCTACACAATCAATCGGTTACTAAGGTCATCCAAGGTCATACAATAATCAAAGTTATTTAATTAATTCTGATTGAAAACCAATATTTTTATTAATAATTTCTTAATATCATAAAATGATCATTCGAATTCTTTCAAGGTGTTTTAAAATCACTAAAGGTTATCGGATTATCGATAAAGGTCATCTTTCTCATATTTTAACCCTACCAGCAATTTATATTCTAGAATGCTTGTTGTTCGTTAAAACACACATCACTGAATATTATCTACATGATCATCACAATCACAATACACGGACAAAAAACGATTTACTACAAATGCAAATAAGATTACAAAAATCAAAAATGGGACAAAATTATTATGGTATAAAATTCTTTAATAAACTGTCAATAAACACTAGAATATTGTCAATTGGACAATTTAAAATTAAAATTAAAAAATACCTCATTGAAAAAGCTCCATACAACTTTGATGATTTTATTGCAAACAATGATATAATTTAATGCAAAATCTTAATTTTATAATGTGTTCTTGTCTTTTTTATCTTAATGTAGATTGATTAATGAACCTTCTTTTAATTTAAATCTAGTCAGCATGAGTTTATATACTCACTTTTTAATTTTATTTATTATTATAATTTTTATTTTTGTAATTTTAAATTTTACCAATCAATCATTTTAATAGTTTAGTTAGTTTTCACTTATTTTATTTATATTTATTTAAATTAAATTTTTACTATTGTCTTGTATAACCTATGATTTGTATGTCTTAATCTAGTCATTTTTAGTCCTACATATTAATTATCTCCAATTTAAAGATACTTTGATACCTGTTTATAATTTATATGGATTTTTGAATATATTGCCGTCTTCAGGGTACTTATGACAACGTCGGAAATGTCTATCTAAAATTTAAATCTTCTCCCAATAGAAGAATCTATTACGATCAGCACTATGTTAAGAGTTATATGATTATGTCGTTCTTAATACATGTTTGTGCGCCTTTAATTAATATATGCAATTATTTATTGTTTTCTATATTTCAGCTAATTTTTAAATCTTTTGTATTTATGACGTGTGTAAATTTATTTTTTTAGCACAAATAAAGTTATTATTATTATTATTATTATTATTATTATTATTATTATTACTGCTGAAATTACTTTAACAATTTAACATTTAACCACTTTGGTAAATTTAAGAATATCAACTTTCAACCAGTAACAGCCTCAACTATTTAGTTAATATTTAACTGTCGTTCAATGTAATTCAAAGTTTTTCAACGATCATTTAAGGTCACCCGATGATGATTTATAATTATTCAAGGTTATTTCGGGTCATTTTATATTATTCATCGAATATTTAAGGTCATCTAACCAGTTGTTTTAATGTCAATTTAAATACATCAAACGGTTATCCAAGACTACTCAAGGACATCTATCGATCATTCAAGGTCATTAAAGATTTTGTAAGGTCATCCAATAATTATTTCGAGGTCATCTTAAGATTCTTTAAGGTCACTCAACTGTTATTCAATGACTTAAGGTAATTCAACAATAATTTTGCGTAATTCATGTATTAATTCAAGTAATTTGAGTTGCAGATTCAAGTTAATTAAGAATTATTTATTTAAGGTCATATAATAATCATTCTAAGAAATGCAATAAAAATTGATTAAATAAAAATCAGTTTGAACTATAATTGTAAAATTTCATTAAAATCCCAGAAATGCAAATGCAAATTTTTCGTCACCGGAAGTTTGATGAATATTTCAGAAAATCCAGTGACGATTCTTGCGGCTCTATTCATTTGTTTTTAACCATAAAACAATTTTAAATATTACAACAAAGTTTCCTTTTAGTGGTTTTGAGAAAATTTCAGAAAATTTTTCATTGTTACGATTTCGATGAAATATTTCAGAAAATCTAGCAAGAATTTTTGATGTATTATTCTTTTGTTTTAAACATAAACACAGTTGGAGTATTTAAGCAAACTTTCATTAAAATCCCTTCGGTGGTTTTTAAAATAAATTGAGAAAATTGTGTCTTAAGTGTAGAATTTTTAATCACCACGATTTTGATGAAATATTCCACAAAATCTAGTGACGATTTTTTGTGTTTTATTCTTTTGTTTTAAACACAAATTCATTTAGAATATTAAAGCAAAGTTTTGTTAAAATCCTTTTGTGACTTTGAAAAAATTTTCTGAAAATTTTGTCAAAATTTGTTTTATTATTTTTATCATCATTACGATTTTTATGAAATATTCCAGAAAATCTAGTGCAAACTTCTCTTGTATTATTCTTTTGTTTTAAACAATTTATATATTTTTAGCATTAAAGGTTCGTTTCATTTAAATCCTCTGTGTTTTTTTTTTTTTTTTAATAATTTGAGGAAATTGAGTCTTAAGTGCAGATTATCATCACCTCGATTTTGATGAAATATTCCCAAAAATCCGAGGAGCTGGATGATAGCTGTAGCGTTCTTTTGTTTCAAACACAATATATTTGGAGTATTAAAGCAAAGTTTCATTGAAATCCCTTTAGTCGTTTTAAACAAAATATCAAAAATTTTTAGTCATAAGTGCAGATTTTTTCATCGCTATGATCTCGATGAAATATTACAGAAAATCTGATGGGGGGTTTTAGTGCGTTATTCTTTTGTTTCAAACACATATATAATTGGACTCTTAAAAAAAAAGTTAAGTGACTTTAACAAAAAATTTTGGAAAATTTAATTAAGGTGCTGATTTTTTCATCATTACTATTCCAATGGAATATTTCAGAAAATTGAGAGAGAATGTTTTTGTTTTATACTTTTCTTTTATAAATAAGCATAGTTTTACTGGTTGGACGATGAGATAGAGGCCACCCACCCACCCTACATATACATGGAAAACTTAAACGAAAAACTCTGCTTGTAAATTTTTCAACAACATTAACAATAATAGCGATGTTGGTTAAAAAAAACTAAACTAGAGTCACTGGTTGAAGTGCAGTGTATATGTAGGGTGGGTGGGTGGCCTATATCCCACCCTTCAACCAGTAAAACATCCTCAAAGTATGGAACATGATTTTTAATGCATCAATAAACAATTTATATAATAAATAAAGTAACAATGTTTTTCCAATTATGTTTAATTTCAGTAAAATAAGAATAGTGTTAGAATGTTGGAGGGTGAGATAGAGGCCACCCACCACCCTACATATACATAGAAAACTTAAACTGAAACTCTGCTTGTAAATTCTTCAACAACATTAACAATACTAGTGATGTTGATTAGAAAAAACTGAAGTAGTGTCACTGATTGAAGTGCAGTATTTATGTAGGGTGGGTGGGTGGCCATTATCTCACCCTCCAACCAGTAAAACATCCTCAAAGAATGTGACATTAATTTTATTCCATCAATAAACAATTTAGGTAATAAATAAAGTTTCAACGTTTTTCTAGTTAAGTTTAATTTGAGTAAAAACGGGAATAGTGTCAAAATATTGGAGGATGGGATTGAGGCCACCCAACCACCCTATATGAATATGGAAAACTTAAACTGAAACTTTGCTTGTAAACTCTTCAACAACATTAACAATAATAGCGATGTTGGTTAAGAAGAACCTAAACTAGTATCACTGATTGATATGCAATATATATGTAGGGTGGGTGGGTGGCCTCTATCCCACCCTTCAACCAGTAAAACATCCTCAAAGTATGGGACATAAATTTTATTGCATTAATAAAAAATTTAGGTAATAAATAAAGTAACAATGTTTTTCAAATTATGTTTAATTTCAGTAAAAATAGGAAGAGTGTTAATAGGTTGGAGGGTGGGATAGAGGACACCCACCCACCCTACATATACATAGAATACATAAACCAAAACACTGCTCGTAAATCTTCAACATTAACAATAGTAGCGATGTTGTTTAGAAAAAAAGTAAATTAGTGTCACTGATTGAATTGCAGTATATATGTAGGGTGGGTGGGTGGCATCTATCCCACCCTCTAACCAGTAAAACATCCTCAAAGTATGGGACATAAATTTTATTGCATCAATAAGCAATTTATGTAATAAATAAGGTAACAATATTTTTCTAATTATGTTTAATTTCTGTAAAAATAGAAATAGTGTTAAAAGGTTGGAGGGTGGGATAGAGGCCCCCCACTCACCCTACATATACATGAAAAACTTAAACCAAAAACTGATTGTAAATTCTTCAAAAACATTAACAATTATATTAATGTTGGTTAGAACAAAACTAAAGTAGTGTCACTGATTGAAGTGCAGTATATATGTAGGGTGGGTGGGTGGCCTCTATCCCACCCTTCAACCAGTAAAACATCCTCAAAGTATGTGACATAAATTTATTGCATTAATAAACAATTTAGGTAATAAATAAGGTAACAATGTTTTTTCAATTATGTTTAATTTCTGTAAAAATAGAAATAGTGTTAAAAGGTTAGAGAGTGGGATAGAGGCCACCCACCCACCCTACATATACATGGAAAACTTAAACCAAAAACTCTGCCTGTAAATTCTTTAACATTAACAATAGTAGCGATGTTGTTTTGAAAAAAAGTAAAGTAGTGTCACTGATTGAATTGTAGTATATATGCAGGGTGGGTGGGTGGCCTCTATCCCACCCTCCAACCAGTAAAACATTCTCAAAGTATGGGACATACATTTCATTCCATAAATAAGCAATTTAGGTAAAAAATAAAGTAAACATGTTTTTCCAATTATGTTTAATTTTAGTGAAAATAAGAATAGTGTTAGAATGTTGGAGGGTGTGATAGAGGACACCCACCCACCCTACATATACATAGAATACATAAACCAAAAACACTGCTCGTAAATCTTCAACATTAACAATAGTAGCGATGTTGTTTAGAAAAAAAGTAAATTAGTGTCACTGATTGAATTGTAGTATATATGTAGGGTGGGTGGGTGGCATCTATCCCACCCTCTAATCAGTAAAACATCCTCAAAGTATGGGACATAAATTTTATTGCATTAATAAACAATTTAGGTAATAAATAAGGTAACAATGTTTTTTCAATTATGTTTAATTTCTGTAAAAATAGGAATAGTGTTAAAAGGTTAGAGAGTGGGATAGAGGCCCCCCACCCACCCTACATATACATTGAAAACTCAAACCAAAAACTCTGCTTGTAAATTCTTCAGCAACATGAACAATAATAATGATGTTGGTTAGAAAAAACTAAAGTAGTGTCACTGGTTGAAGTGCAGTGTATATGTAGGGTGGGTGGGTGGCCTCTATCCCACCCTCCAGCCAGTAAAACATTCTCAAAAAATCCGAGGTCAATTCTATTGCATCAAAAAGCAATTTAGGTAATAAATAAAATAACAATGTTTTTTTCAATTATGTAAAAAATTTATTAATTAAGTTAGAGAAAAAATAAACTAGTGTCACTGATTGAAGTGCAGTGTATATGTAGGGTAGGTGGGTGGCCTTTATTCCACCCCCCAACCAGTAAAACATCCTCAAAGTATGAGACATAAATTTTATTGCATCATTAAACAGTTTAGGAAATAAATAAAGTATCAATGATTTTCTAATTATGTTTAATTTCAGTACGAATAGGAATAGTGTTAAAAGTTTGGAGGGTGGGATAGAGGCCACCCACCCACCCTACATATACATGGAAACCTTAAACCAAAAACTCTGCTTGTAAATTCTTCTACAACATTAACAATAGTAGTGATGTTGTTTAGAAAAAAACGTAAAGTAGTGTCACTGTATGAAGTGCATTATATATGTAGGGCGGGTGGGTGGCCTCTATCTCACCCTCCAATCAGTAAAACATTCTCAAAGAATCGGAGATAAATTTTATTGCATCAAAAAGCAATTTAGGTAATAAATGAAGTAACAATGTTTTTTCAATTATGTTTAATTTCAGTAAAAATAAGAATAGTGTTAGAATGTTGGAGGGTGAGATAGAGGCCACCCACCCACCCTATATATACATAGAAAACTTAAACTGAAACTCTGCTTGTAAATTCTTCAACAGCATTAACAATAATAGCAATGTTGATTAGAAAAAACTAAACTAGTGTTACTGGTGAAGTGCTGTATATATGTAGGGTGGGTGGGTGGCCTCTATCCCACCCTCCAACCAGTAAAACATCTTCAAAATATCGGACATAAATTTTATTGCATCATTAAACAATTTGGGTTATGAATAAAGTAATAATAATAATAATTATTATTATTATTATTATAATGTTTTTCCAATTATGTTTAATTTGAGTAAAAATAAGAAAAGTGTTAAAAGGTTGAAGGGTGGGATAAAGGCCACCCACCCACCCTACATATACATCGAAAACTTAAACCAAAAACTCTGCTTGTAAATTCTTCAACAACATTAACAATAGTAGTGATGTTGTTTAGAAAAAACGTAAAGTAGTGTCACTGATTGAATTGCAGTATATATGTAGGGCGGGTGGGTGGCCTCTATCCCACCCTCCAACCAGTAAAACCAGTTGCATCATTAAACAATTTAGGTAATAAATAAAGTAATAATATTTTTCCAATTAAGTTAAATTTGAGTAAAAATATTAAACGTGTTAAAAGGTTGAAGGGTGGGATAGAGGCCACCCACCCACCCTACATATACATGGAAAACTTAAATTAAAAACTCTGCTTGTAAACTCTACAACACTATTAACAATCGTAGTGATGTTGTTTAGAAAAAAACTAAACTAATGTCACTGATAGAAGTGCAGTATATTTGTGGGGTGGATGGGTGTCCTCTATCTCTTAAATGTTCTCAAAATATCTATTAAAATCTTTAACGACATCTAATAGATGGCTATTTAGTATTTAAAGCATGTGTTATTTTTTAAATTCAAAACCCTATTACAATTTGTTCGATTGGTAAATTTCTTCAGTAAAATCCTGTTTAAAATCCGAAGTGCAATTGAAGTACGTATCGCTGATTAAGATTTATTAGAGTTCATTGAAAACGACCTTTCACCAACAATGCACTTTTAGCACGCATCCAAAGTCTCGATTAATTGTTGGCCCGAAATAATGACATTGTAATTAATAAAAAAAATTACATGACGTCACGATCACTGACGGCCGTTAAACCTCTATTCAAAGGGTAGTGGTTCTAAGTGGATGATAATTACTTAAGCAAATTACACACATTGAGTGGTAATTCCCACAGCAAACGGAAGATGATGAAAGGCCTTTTTCGATCAAGTGATTATTTGTTATATTCGATACACTTAAATTGTAAGTAAATAATGTTAAAAAACGATTAAACGCTTAATTTTTTATAAGTAGGATAAATAATCGATTATCATACTTAGAAAAATTAAGCGCTTAATCGTATAATAATAATAATTTAAGATTTTTTCAATTATGTTCTCAGTGTAAGATGCATAATCTAATGAATTCTTACTAAAAACTGAGTGTCTTTTTTATTTTCATAATTATTAGTGAATTTTCTACAACGTAAAGACATATATTTTGATTAATTCTTTATTGTTTAAATCAAATGGTTTTATTAAATTAATCAATAGTGAAATTATTTGAATTATGTATCTTAATATATTATTGTTTTGTGTTGAAATTATTTAATGTTAGTAAAAGTTAGATATAGATTTATATGTGTGTTTATCACATCAAAGTCGTTTTGTAATTATTTTAATAATTCCATCAATTATCTATATAATTTCAAGGTTAAAAAATAAACTGAATTAAAATTATTTCACCGCATCTAATAAGCCATATAAACTTATAAAATCAATAAATGGAATTTACAAATAAAGATTACTAATTAATAATCGAAGTTCAGCTTTACAAACTATCGACTCGTTAAAATTAAACACAAAGTGTCGTTTTTTTTTTTTAGCATCGCGATACTTCAACACAAACTGTATGTAAAATACGTCGCGTGTGAAAAACTTTGCTTTATTATTTATTAATTAATTCATTTACATGGCGACCAGTAATGTTATGGGCTTGTAATTGGATATGTTCAGCAAGGTTCGCGCGTCACGTGTCAACATAATTGGCACTTTCCGGAAATAATGCGATTTTAATATTGTCCCTGCGTTTGCTGGGAATTTATACGAGTAAATAGCCAATTTAGTAATGATTTTAACAGTTTGTTTATTTGAAACGGTGCTAATGATTGTGTGTATGTATTTATTTCGACCAGTATAGAAAAAATCGTAAGGTAAAATATTTTAGATACTTTAATACTTATTATTATCTAAAAATTCAAACACAGTTTCTAATTATTTCATAATTTATCATTCAAATGATTTGTTTTGTTGAATATTTAAAATATGTTTTTTCTATAAAACTCTTTATCACTTATTTTTACTCTTTTCATATTATTTGACAAATCGAAATTTCTTAAATTCTTGAATTTCTATCACGAATATTTTAATGACAGGTAATTATATCGAAAATTTCTTAATGCTATGCACTAATATTTACATAATAAGATAAGACTGAATTCTTTCCCTAGCTAATTACATTTCGGACACGAAAGCAGCGCCAATTGGAAAAACTAGTTTCGAAGATTTCAGGTTCCTCGTAATGGGACTACTCTATTTTCTGTTTTTATTTCGGACGTTTCGACCAGTTAATTTCATTAATCATCATTCACACGGCCTGTCTTTCTAGTTCTTTCGCGAGACTTTCGTGGAATTTTCATTGCCCCAAACAACCTTTAACCGCAATAAATTCTTACCTGCATTCTAGTCTGTGCTCCTTTTTTTCCATTTTTTACATTGATAATATTATTAATGACTGGAATAACACAACAACTAAGGTTTTTATAATTAATTAAGAGGACGACATGTTTGTGTTATCAATGTATAATTTATTATTTAAGGTTAAGAATACGCTAGGATAATGAATATTTGTTTGGGATAGTAAATATTAAATAAAACAATAGTTTGGCACTTTTTTCACTTGGTTTATTTAAATGTACATTTAGCTATAAAATAAACCAAGTGAAAAAAGTGCCAAACTATTGTTTTATTTAATATAAATATTTTCACGTACTCATAAAACTCACCGATGTTTGGGATAGGTCAAAAATACGCCAGGACACTAAACAATTTATTGGGATAGGTGAAGAGTACGCTAGGGCAATAAAAAAATTATTATACTAGATCAAGGCAATACATTACTAATTGATATAGGTTAAAAGGACAAGCAATTAACAATTTATAGGGATTGGTTAAGAATATACCAAGGCAATGAATTTAGAATGAAAATGTATCCTCATATAGAGTTAAGACACTTTTGTCAGTAATAATAATATAATAATAATAATATTAACTGTATAGTTTTTGAGTTTTCGTGAAGTGATTAATGTATGTATTTTACATTTTCTTTTAAATTGAATTAGAAAATAATTACATTCTAAAATAGTTTACTTATAAATTTTCCAACATAAAAAATCACGACGATCAATTCATAAATACAAACATTACCAATTACAGTATTAATCCGCAATAAAATCCACATTCTCGCTTCCATGGCACACATGATTCACAACAATTATCTCCGCGCGTTTACTAAATCATTTATTTAAACGTTTAACGCTTTATCAGAAATCAAACATTAGATGCGCATCTCATCACCATTAGAAAATCCCCTAATTATCGGAAACCACACATCGACATCCTCGAGATTACGATGTAGCAAAACAAATCTCTCAAAACATTAGCATTTCGTTTCCACGTAAAACCCGTATTTTTCCCAACTATTAATTACTCCATTAAATCGACTTAGTTCGTGTTTTAATGATTGCCGTAATTTGTGTAGTTCAGGTACGGTTTAGCCACGGTCCGCCGGTTCGCAACAAATGGACGTCGCCTGGTGAATATTAATTATGGAAAACGATGTGATGTAATTGGGCGTTTTTATGGAAGAACGACGCAGAGGAATTTCTAATAGAGATTGTGTAAAGGTGGATGAGCATATAAAAATTATTTATGCAAAGTTAAGTGAGTTATTAAAAAAAGGTCTAGGAAAATATGAAGATATTGTTATTGCGATTTTAACTTAAGAAAAATTGTAAACAAGATAATAAAAGATAGCTGGAATGTGTTTAGGTAGAACATGAAGCATGACAAAATGATTGGGGAAACGCGATTCCTTGGGAAAATCTGTTTTTAAAAAGGAATACATTAAGGAATGGAAAACAAATGCTTTACATAAGCAATCATAATTTATTTTATTGTTTCCTGGCAGTGACGCTTTTATAAGATATATTTTGTAATTCATGTAGCTTAGACTTAAATTCCGCAAACAAGATGACTTATACATAAAGAAAAATAGATTTTTATTTTTTTTATATGCATAGCTTCTTGGTGTTTTTGGTTTTAATACTCTAAAGAAAAATGTTTAGTTTATTAAGCCTAGTTAATAAAGGCTAGATTAAAACATAACGTATTTGAACAAAAAAAAGGCAATAGAGAGCGAACGCGAGCAAGAGAGAGCGAAAATGAGCAAAGAGAGAGCAAAGCAGAACATCAGAGAGCAAAGTAGAGCGAGGTATGGGAAAGCGAGCAAGCGTGCAATAGAAAGAGCGAAAGCATACAAGAGAGAACATAAGAGAGCAAGTAAAACCGAATGCGAGAGCTAAATGGAGCAACGAAGAGCGAAAGGAAGCAAGAGAGAGCAAAGCAGAGGAGTTGAAAGCAAAAGCGAGTAAAGAAGAGCGAGAGATAGAAATCAAAGGAGAGAAAAAAGAACAAGCAAGATTAAGAGAGAACAAGAGAGAATAATGGAGAGCAATCAAGAGCAATTTGGGCTTAAAATTACTTTAACACAATATTTAGGAACAAAGTTCTTTATTCACAAACGAAATTGAGCAAGAGAGAGCTAAGGAAAGCGAAATTGAGCAAAGAAGAGCAAGGGAGAGCAGCAGAGAGCAAAGGAGAGCGAAATGAAGCAACAAAGAGCGAATGTGAGCAAAAGGAAACGAACGTAAGGAGCGTGAAGAGAGTAAAAGTGTGCAAAAGAGAACAAGGGTGAGCGAAATCGAACATGTTAGAGTGAGGAAAGGAAAAGGAAAAAAAAGAAAGAAAGCAAAGGAGAGCAAGAGAAAGCAAAATAAGCAGAAGAAAAGGCAAGGAAAAGTGAAAACGAGCAAGGGAGACCAAAAAAGAGCAACAGAAATCAAAGAAGAGCGAGAGGAAGCAACGAAGAGCGAAGGTGAGCAAAAGCTGGCAAAGCAGAGCAAGGAAGTGTGAAAGCGAGTAAGGTAGAGCTAGAGAGAGGGCAAAAGAGAGCAAGAGAAAGCAAGAGAAAGCGAGATCAAGCAAGAGAGAAGAGAGAGAGAGCCAAGCGGGCTAGATAGAACATAGAAGACCAAGAGAGAACAAAAGTGAACAAGAGAAAGCAAGGGAGAGCGAAAATGAATCATTATAATCTTTAACCACTTCAACTTCATCACTTTATTCAAGTGAAAATCTATCGAGCATCTAAGAATCTGAAAAGGCCTCACAAAAGAACTGATATCTTTCTGACTTTGATACTAAATTATCAGATTCCTTAGAGTCACACCTTTTATAAGATCTAAATTGAGATTCGATTGCAACATTTTCCTTCTTTTATCATGAGTCGAAAGGAGAGCAAAATTATATAACAGAGAGAGAAAGTGAGCAAGAGCAAACAAAAGTGAGGAACAAAAGCAAGGGAAAGCAGAGGAGAGCAAACGCGACCAAGAGAGAACAAGGGAGAGCAAGAGAGAGAGCGAAAGCGAATAAGAGAGAGCAAGGGTGAACAAAGCAGAGCAAAGAAGAACGAAAATGAGCAAGAAAGAGCCAAGGAGAAGAAAATCAATGTAACAATTGTATAATGAACAATTCCACCTTTGATTATCCAGAATGTATTTGCACATTAGACACGCACCAGCAATAAAATGCACACCCTGGGCGAAAAAAGCAATAAACTAACGACCGTAATTTACTTTATAATTTGAAAAGTTTTTATGTTGAAAATTAAATATTATTATTTATTCGCGCATTGATAGGCGCGAACACAAAGCAATGGAGATCGAAACAAATCAAGTAACAGCGAAAGAGAGTAAGGGAGAACGAAAGCGAACCAGAGAGAGCAATAGTGAACAAATCAGAGCAAGAGAGAACGAGGGAGAGTAAGGAAGAGTGAAAGTAAGTAAGGGAGAGCAAAATAGAGTAAGAGAAAGCTTAACAAAGCGAGGAAGAACGATCATGGGAAATCCAAGCAGAACGAAATTGAGCAAGAGAGAGCTAGGCAAAGCGAAATTGAACAAAGGAGAGCGAAAGGAAGCAACAAAGAGCGAATGTGAGCAAAGGGGAACGAACGTGAGGAGCGTGAGGAGAGTAAAAGTGAGCAAAAAAGAGCAAAGGTGAGCGAAAAAAGCAAGTAAAAGTGAAAACGAGCAAGGGAGACCGAAAGAGAGCAACAGAGATCAAAGGAGAGCGAAAGGAAGCAACGAAGAGCGAATGTGAGCAAAAGGCGACAAAGCAGAGCAAGGGAAAGCGAGAGACAGGACAAAAGAGAGCAAGAAAGGATAAGGGAGAGCAAAAGAAAGCAAGAGAGAGCGAGATCAAGCAAGAGAGAACGAAAGAGAGAGAGCGAAGGAAAGCAAATCAAGCTAGATAGAACATGGAAGACAAAGAGAGAACAAAAGTGAACAAGAGAAAGCAAGGGAGAACGAAAGCGAATTATTATAATCTTTAACCACTTCAACTTCATCACTTTATTTAAGTGAAAATCTATCGAGCATCTAAGAATCTGGAAAAGCCTCACAAAAGAACTGATATCTTTCTGACTTTGATACTAAATTATCAGATTCCTTAGAGTAAGATCTAAATTGAGATTCGATTGCAACATTTTCCTTCTACATTAAATCAATACTACGGTTTAACGTAATAATATTGTTTGCGTGGCTCCTAAAAGTTTTATTACTCTTATTCCGCCTATTTGATTTTGTCTTTCCTGTCTGTTTAATTTTTTGAAACCGATTCTTAGGTTTGTCTCAATACGAATGAATGTCTGATTTGGAAGTGTACTTGCTTTCGTGATATTCCGAGTTTGTGATTTCTGAAATGTCATCTGAAGTTAGGTCTGCTTTTGTGAAATGTGTTGCTTCACTGGTGATATTGTGGTTATTTTTCCTCTATTATATTTACTGTTTTCGCCATTTTAGTTGAGATTGAGAATATAGGTTGAATTTCCGGAGATTTGTTTTCTACAAATTGATTCACTACTTTCTTCATGTGATGAAGACACTTTTGGTGGTTATATGCATCTATAATATTATTGGTTTGTATTTGTATTTAGGGATCAAGGATGAACAAAGTAGAGCAAGACAAAACAAGGGGGAGCGAAATTGATCAAGAAAGAGCAAGGGAAAGCGAAAGCGAACAAGGGAGACCAAAACAAAGCAAGGATAGAAGAATGGAGAACAAAAGTGATAAATTAGGAATGAAAGAGAGCAAGGGTGAGGAAAGGAACGGGAAAACAAGCAATATTGAGCAAAAGGGAGCCAGAGAAGGCGGAGAACAGCTACGAGGGAAAGAGAGCAAATCAACAATTCTATCACAGGTGGAATTGTTCATTACACGATCGTTACATTGATTTTCTTCTCCTTTGCTCTCTCTTGCTCATTTCCGTTCTCCTTTGCTCTCCTTTGCTCTCTCTTGTTCTCTCTTGCTCTGCTTTGCTCACCCTTGCTCCCTCTTATTCGCTTTTGCTCTTGCTCTTCATTGTTCGTTATATAAATGAACCCGAAATGTATTTACAATATAAAACACGAACATTTTTATCAAGATGATTATCATTAAGATGGGCACATATATTGTGACACACAAATACGTTAATGATCCTTCCGCAGGTTCACCTATGGAAACCTTGTTACGACTTTTACTTCCTCTAAATGATCAAGTTTAGTCATCTTCCCAGCAACATTGACGAACGTCGAAACGTCACCGAGTACCGGTCCGAAGACCTCACTAACTCATTCAATCAAGTGAGAGTAAAACAGAGCAATAGAGAGCGAAACAAAGCAAGGGAGAGTAAAGAGCAACGAAAATGCGGAAGAGAGGGATCAGAAGAGAGCAAAGGAGAGCAAAATTGAGCAAGACAGAGCAGGGGAGAGCAAAGGTGATAACCGAAACAGGACAAAGAAAAGAGAAGACAAGTGAGCAACGGAGAGTGAAAGTTAAAGCGGGCAAACGTAACCGAAACAGTGCAAGGAAAGGAGAGAAGAGAACAAATGTGAGCAACGGACAGTGAAAGTGAGCAAGGGCAACTATGCCCGAAAGGGAACCAGAGAAGGGGAAGAACGGCCAGAAAGAGGGAAATAGAAACAAGTAAAACTAAAGAGAGTAAGAGAATAAATAAAATACAACAAGAGAGCTAAAGAAAGTAAAGGGGAGCGAAATCGTACAATAGAGAGCAAGAGTGAGCAAGGGAGAGCAAAAGCGGGCAAGAGAGAGCGAACGCAGCAAGAGAGAGAGCGAACGTGAACAATAGAGAGCGAGAGAGAACAAGAGAGAGCGAAAAAATTATGTATAAGTATTATGACATATAAAATCTAACCATTTTTTTTTACTTTTTAAACAATTTTGATAGAACTAACTTTTATTAATTAACTTATTAATTGAAATTTCTCTTCAATTAACTCAAAAACCAATAATATAAATTTTGATAGAATTAGCAATTCTTAGAATCACAAATTTTAATAAAACTATTTTTCATATAATTTTAAATAATTGATATTTTACAGAAAACATTAAAATAAGTAAAGAAAAACTGCAAAAAAGCATAAAAATTGTTTACCAATTCCTAAAATTAATAATAGATAAAAACTTACTGAAGAGTAGTTTTAAATAGGAAATACTAATACCAATAAAAAATGTATTAAAAACATTTTTTTAATAAACAATGAATAAAACGCTTACTATGTTTTTAACCACTATGGTTTAGCTAGTGGTTAAAAACATAGTAAGCGTTTTATTCATTGTTCATTATGAATTACCACATAGTAACGGTCGCAACCATCATTATGATTTTTTTAATAGTTCAAACTAATCGATATTGTATTAAAAATAAAAACAGTAAAAAAACTCTTAAAGCAGTTGATAGAAACAAATATTTATAAAAATTAAAATTAAAAATCTTCTAAACAAAACATTTTTTGAAATATACTTTAAAACAGTGAAAAAATAAGTGAAAAAGTTATCAAATTATTATTCTTTTTTAATTTCAAACTGTTGAAATTTTGCTAATAAAACAAGAAATAAAATAATTGAGAGTTTTAACAAGCCGGAGTTATAGATTTACAATTAAAGTTCCATAGTTTCTTCTAAACAAAAAATTGTTTGAAATATACTTCAAAATCGTGAAAAAAAAACAAATGAAATATTTATCAAATTATTATTATTATTATTAATTTAAAGCTGTTGAAAATATGCTAATAAAAAATCATATAATTGAGAGTTTTAACAAGCCGGAGTTTTTAAAAAGATAGATTTACGTACGATTGAAGTTCCACCATCGTCAATTGTTTTAACTGCGCTACACGCGAAAATATATATATATTTTCTATAAACAGTTTGTAAAAATAAATATTAAAATGTATTTGTGAGAAAACACTTCAAAAATTTGCTATTAAAAAAAAACAGTTGAACTACTCTTAGACAAAATTTTAAAAAAAAACAGAAGCAATTAATATTCTATAAAAAATAAAAAATTGTTTGTGCTCAAGAATAATTTTATCATGACAGATGAAAACAGTACAATTTTTGTTTCAATAATTTATTATATTATTGTAAGCATAAAAGATAAATGACAGATGACAGATGATAGGTGACAGTTGATAGTTGACAGTTTACTATTAAAAAAAACAGTTTAAGAGTGGTTAGACAAATAAAAAAAAGCAGAAGCAATTAATACTCTATAAACAATAAAATTTCTGGAATAACATAAAATAAAAATTTGTTTGTGCTCAAGACGATTGACAAATGACAGATGACAGGTGACAGTTGACAGATGACAGATAATAATATTATAGACATATGACAATTGACAAATGACAGATGACAGTTGACAATTGTAAGAATAAGAAGTTTTACATAATAAATATTACAAAGCTTTAAAACCCCAATATTCATTTAGAAACACCAGGAGATATCATACTTCATTATATTACGTGATTGTCATTTATAATCTGTTGTCAATTATCATGAGTCATTTATAATCTGTTGTCATTTATCATGAGTCGTATGCTATTTTTTAACAATTGTCATCTGTCAACTTTCGATTTCAGGTTTCAATTCTTAAATATCTGTCATCTGTTAACTGCTAAATGTTATTTGTCAATTGTTGTCATTTTGTATAACAAAAAATAAACATTTATTTGTGATCAAGAAAAAAATTATCGTGACAGTGGAAAACAATATAATTTTTTGTTTCAATAATTTATTATATTTTTAACATTGTAATTTTATACCAGATCACAAATGATAAAATATAACAGGTAACAAATGATAGACAACAGATTACAGTTGACAGATGACAGATGACAGGTGACAGGTGACAGGTGACAGATGGCAGATGACAAATGACAGATGACAGATCACAGATCACAGATGAAAGATGACAGATGACAGATGATAGATGGCAGATTGCAGATTACAGATGACAGATGACAGATAACAGATAGATGACAGATGACAGATGATAGATGACAGATGACAGATGACAGATGACAGATGACAGATGACAGATGGCAGATGACAGATGACAGATGACAGATGACAAATGACAGATGACAGATGACAGATGACAGATGACAGATGACAGATGACAGATGACAGATGACAGATGACAGATGACAGATGACAGATGACCATTGTTAGAATAAAAAGTTTTACGTAATAAATATTACAAAGTTACAGATGACAGTTGGCAGATGGCATGACCATTGTTAGAAGAAGAAGTTTTTTTTTTACGTTATAAATATTACAAAGTGTTAAAACCCCAATATTCATTTAGAAACACCGAGGATATCCTATTTCATTATAATACGTGATTGTCATTTATAATCTGTTGTCATTTATCATGAGTCGTATGCTATTTATTAACAATTGTCATCTGTAAACTGTCGATTCTATTCTGTTCAGGAGTCAATTGTTAAATGTCGTGTGTCATATGTTAACTGCTAAATGTTATTTGTGTACTATTGTAATTTGAAATAACAAAAAATAAAAATTTGTTTGTGTTCATGAAAAATTTTATCATAACAATTGAAAAAAATATATATTTTTGTTTCAATAATTTATTATATTTGTAACTTTATAATTTTATACCAGATCACAAATCATAAAAGATAACAGGTAACAAAAGATAAATGACAGTTGACAGTTGACAGATGACAGATGATAGTTGACAGATGACAGATGACAATTGTTAGACGAAGAAGTTTTCCGTAATAAATATTACAAAACGTTAAAACCCCAATATTCATTTAGAAACACCTGGGATATCATACCTAATTATAATACGTAATTGTCATTTATAATCTGTTGTCATTTATTATGAGTCGTATGCCAAATGGCATACATTATTATTACATTAATAAATATTAACAATTGTCATCTGTTAACTGTCGATTCTCTTCTGTTCAGGTATCAACTGTTAAATGTCGTGTGTCATCTGTTAATACGTGATTGTCATTTATAATCTGTTGTCAATTATCATGACATGTATTAACAATTATCATTGGTCAACTGTTAAATATCATTTCTGATCTGTTAACTGGTAAATGTTATTTGTCAAAATGTTATCATTTGGAATACCAAAAATTAAAAATTTGTTTGAGTTCAAGAAAAATTTTATCGTGACAGTTGAAAACAGTATAATAATTTATTATATTTTTAATTTTGTAATTTTATACCAGATCACAAATCATAAAAGATAATAGGTAACAAATGATAAATGACAGATAAAAGTTGATATTTGACAGATGACAGATGACAGATGACAGATGACAGATGACAGATGACAGATGACAGATGACAGATGACAGATGACAGATGACAGATGACAGATGACAGATGACAGATGACAGATGACAGATGACAGATGACAGATGACAGATGACAGATGACAGATGACAGATGACAGATGACAGATGACAGATGACAGATGACAGATGACAGATGACAGATGACAGATGACAGATGACAGATGACAGATGACAGATGACAGATGACAGATGACAGATGACAGATGACAGATGACAGATGACAGATGACAGATGACAGATGACAGATGACAGATGACAGATGACAGATGACAGATGACAGATGACAGATGACAGATGACAGATGACAGATGACAGATGACAGATGACAGATGACAGATGACAGATGACAGATGACAGATGACAGATGACAGATGACAGATGACAGATGACAGATGACAGATGACAGATGACAGATGACAGATGACAGATGACAGATGACAGATGACAGATGACAGATGACAGATGACAGATGATAGTTGACAGATGACAGATGTTAGAAGAAGAAGTTTTCCGTAATAAATATTACAAAACGTTAAAACCTCATTATTCATTTAGAAACACCGGGGATACCATACTTCATTATAATACGTGGTTGTCATTTATAATCTGTTGTCATTTATCAAAAGTCGTATGCCATTTATTAACAATTATTATGTGTCAACTATCGATTCTCTTCTATTCAGGTATCAATTGTTAAATGTCATATGTCATCTGTTAACAGCTAAATGTTATTTGCCAACTGTTGTTATTTGGAATAACAAAAAATAAAATTTTGTTTGTGTTTAAGAAAAATTTTATCATGACATTGAAAACAATATAATTTTTTGTTTCAATAATGTATTATATTCTTAACTTTGTAATTTTACACAAATCATAAAAGATAACAGGTAACAAATGATAGATGACAGATGACAGTTGACAGTTGACAGTTGACAGATGGCAGATGACAGATGACAGATGACAGATGACAGATGACAGATGACAGATGACAGATGGCAGATGATAAATGACAGATGACAGATGACAGATGGCAGATGATAAATGACAGATGACAGATGACAGATGATATTTGACAGATGACAGATGAAATGCTATTTTTACACATTTAAATAATTTTTATACAAAATTGAAACGATGAAAATTTCCTTTATGAATTTTAAATGTTTCAGGTAATTTCCAACCTTGCAATTTTGATTACAGATTTTTTTAAATTGTAAAATAGGTAAACAATGTTAATTTTGCAATTATCTTTGCTATTTTAATGTGAATACTCGGATGCAATTTACGATAAATGGGCAATATATTATATTCAAAACTGACATGTCTTTACTTTACTGAAATATATGTACTGATAAAAAAGCATTCAGCTAAGTGAAAATAGTTTTAAAAAGTAAGTCGACTTTTGGTATATCAGATTTTTACTCTTTTATAATTTTTTAGACAATTGGTAATTGTAGTTTGTTATTTAAGCTTTACAATAAATTATAGATAAATATAAAGAGAAATTTTAGGTTTAATAAGGTTTTATTAATTGATTTTTTGTCATGATTTTTTTTTTGCTACCATCTATGATTTCTCATCTGTCATTAATAATTTGTCAACTCTTATTTATTATCTGTCATCTGATAACTATCATATGTTATCTTTTACCTCCAATAGGTCATCTGTTATTATAATCTTTATTACTTTTTATATATACTTTTGACTTTGTCTTTACAAGGTTATGTCAATGATAATTTTTAATTATTGTAAGGGAATTTTTTTCTAGATTTTTATTATTGTTTTTTTATTGCTGTATATAAAAAATCTTCGGTGTTTGTTTTATTGCATAATTTTCCGTAAATGCGTATAAATAATTACTAATTTTTATCATTTAATTTATTTTTTTTATAATTATATATCTTAGATTGTTTATTTATTATGTTAAGCACATTTATTTAATTTAAATTTTTAGGAGTTTTTAAACTCTTTGCAACCTTGATGAATAATTACAATTAATATATTAGTAGACATTAAACGGATTTAAATTATAAGGAAGGAAGCTAATCGTAAATGTTAAATCCTTCGGAAAATGTCCGTTTCCGTTCGCATAACTCACCCGGCGAATACTAGTTAGTAACCTTGCCATTGTACACCAGTCGATTGTTGATAACATTGAAAAAAAACCGCATGCCATTTTCAGCGCGGTGTCCGATTGGCGATTTCAGGCGGCGGCGACGGCGTGCCCGCATGACGGCCGCCGAAGACGTCCTCCTGGTGAGCGTCCAGAGCGTCTCGAGTTCAGTCGGTCGCAGCCAGCGAAACGCCGCACACTTTCCTGCTTCTGTTGAGCGCGAACTTTGCGGAGTCGCAGGAGTCGGCCGCTGTGGTTATCGAGAATTCAGTTCGAATTGCGAAACGAGTCGAGTGATAGCGAAATCATGTGCCCATCCAGGACCATCAGCCACTGCTCCAAGATGATGCTGTTGTGGATTTTTCTCTTTAGCAGTCATAAAGGTACATTTTTTAAATATTAATTTATTAAAACATATTTTTTTTAAAGATTAAAAATAATACAATTTATTTTTAAAAATATTTTATTGTGGTGAAATTAAACTCTTCATAATGCTGTAATAAGCAAAACTAGTTGGTTAAATATACAAAACCAGTGAAACAAATTAAGTGTTTATGAATTCTTCACCTATTATTATTCGATGACTTTTTTTGGGCACTAATTTTGTAGAATTACAAGTCATTATAATTTTCACTAATAACTATTTATTACTAATTAAATATAATATAATATAATAAATATAATTAAACCTACAAATATTATGCTGAAGTAAAGTTATGGAGTTTCAATATTGTTTATTTTGAAGGTTTCAGCTTCGTTATGCAAAAGTTTAATTACTGAATGAAAATAGCAATCAGTTTAGTCTTTACTTCATTTGTTTGTTAAGCGTTAAATGTACGTTTCGTTATCAATAACAAACTGAATATAAATTATTATGCTCTGAATGAATTGTTTTTCGGTGACAATTTGCAATTTTCATCATTCTCATATTATAACAATCATAATAAAAATATCTTACTGCTACGAAAGTCAAGTTTATTTTAAGCATCATTACATTTTATTTGATGGCCAAAGTTTATTTTCAATGTATTTATTTAGATCATACACTTATAAAATAAGTAAGAATATTAAAAGTATGTTTCTGATTTAAACACAATCTGAAATATTAGAAAAAAGATTCACGAAATGTTTTCGTATTTTTAAATATGAAATATTTTCAAATATACATCTAAACCCTGCACAAATAGTCATTAACAACTAAACCAGTTAGAGGAATAAGCCTTATTTTCTGACCAGGGCCATTACTAATGTTAATTAAGTAGGATTACGACGATTCCATAAACAATATTAATTAATCAGTAAGTTCAACTTAATATTTAATACTTTCACCTTATTTATAAATGATATTAATTAAGATTGAAATATTTTTAACTACTTATATTACCAATTTTAATTTTCCTTGTAAGTATTTTGAGGTCCTTAATTTTCTTGCTTCCATTTATTCGCGAAACTTTCCACGACACGTTTATAAACGAAATATTTATTTAATTTTATTGTACAAACAATGAAATGATAATAATGATTCTCCAAAATATTGCACTACAACGGATGCATTGTGTGGACACAAATTATCGGATTTTAGGATTAAAAACTGGCTCGGCTCTGTAAATTCGTATAAAAAGTAATCTCGGAATTTTATTACATTAAATAAAAATAACATTTATATTCCATTAAAGCCTGTAGTTTTCCATAAAATGAAACAGAGTGTAATTTACAAGGTGTTAACAGTCATAATTATCATCTATTGAGTTAATTTTTATAAAATCAAAATACGAGGAGGTATCCTAAAATAACTGGATTTTTTTATTGGTTGTTAAAATATAACCTTACTTCTCAATGTGTACTGTTTTTATACGTATTCAATAGATTTTATGATTATCCTTATCTTTTGTTTAATGTTTCTCTTTTGATAAATTACAACCTGATGGAAACTTTATGATTTATTCTACGCAGAAATAAAAAATCTACCCCATTATCATCATTAACGTGTAAACAAGTTGATGTGAATGTAGAATAAATATTGATTTGTGTGAATTTGATTAAACTATAAATTCTGTGAATATTATCTGCTGTATTAATCATAACTGTAAAAATTGCAAACAAGATAGGATTTTAAGAAACATTTTATATCACATTTATTAACGTTAAAAATTGTCTTATGGTTTAGTGATGATGGACTATGACCTAATAACGGTCGCCACAATTGGGTTAGTTATCGTGTAGCTTAAAGGGATAAATATGACAAATGAGGTTAAATAAAAACAATTCAATACTTATGAATTGAACATCAGTTATTAATTCAACCGCAATCAATTCGAATCGAACCTTACTGTCAAACAAATGTGTATTAGCGTTTATTTTTTTATAAATCCTTCTTTCAAAGAAATTATGAAAAAATAACAAAGTAAATAGTTTCGAGAAATAAAAAATGAAAATATAATATAAATGACCTTCTATAGATAATCTTATCTAAGCTTGATTTAAAGCTTTTCCACGCATCGTGTATATAATTTTTATTAATTTACACACTCAAAAATTAAACGTTGTCAATTTTCTTTTATTCAAATTTTGTAATTAAAGTTATTGCAAACCGTGAGGCGATCTGTAATGAATGTTAATAAGTATATGTAGGGTGGGTGGGTGTCCACTATCCACCCTACAGTCAGTAAAACATCATCAAAAATTATTTAAAAAATTTGTTTGAATAAATCTCTACAAATTTTGTGTTTATTTATATTTTACAATTTTTAATTAAAACCCTCGCTTATGTTTTACTGATTGGAGTGTGGATAGAGGCCACCCACCCACCCTACATATACATGATAACTTTAATTACTAATTGTTGATGATTTTGCTACTAAAAACAATCAAATGCTTTATGTAATAAAAAATAAAACAAAATCAAAATTTAAGTTTTAATAAAAATGACTTTCTATAGCTAATCATATCTAATTTAGTTTTAAAGTCTGCCCACCCGTCACGCATCAAATTTTTACTTATTTACTCACTGAAAAATTTTACCTTTTTAATTTCCTTTTTATTCAAAAAGTTTTGTAATTAATTTTATTGGAAACCGCGAGACGATAAGGAATTAAAGTTTATATGTATATGTAGGGTGGGTGGGTGGCCTCTATCCCACCCTTCAATCAGTTTAACATCATCAAAAATTATTTGGAATATTTGATGGATACATCAATTAAAAAATGCATTTATTTGTGTTTGTTTACATTTTACAACTTTTAACTAAAACCCTCGCTTATGTTTCACTGATTGGAGGGTGGATAGAGGCCATCGACCCACCCTACATATACATGATAACTATAATTGTTAATCGTTGATGATTTTGCTGCTAAAAACAATCAAAGTCTTTATGTAATAAAAAATAAAACAAAATCATATAAATGAGTTTCTATATCTAATCTTAATTAATTTAGACTTTAACTCTGCCCACCCACCATGCATCAAATTTTTACTAATTTACACACGCAAAAATTTTACTCTTTTAATTTCTTTTATATCCAAAAAGTTTTATAATTAATTTTATTGGAAACCGCGAGACGATAAGGAATTATGGTTTATGTGTATATGTAGGGTGGGTGGGTGGCCTCTATCCCACCCTCCAATCAGTAAAACATCATCAAAATTTATTTGGAATATTTGTATAAATAAATCTCTACAAATGTTATGTTTATTTATATTTTACAACTCGTAACTAAAACCCTCGTTGATGTTTTACTGATTGGAGGGTGGGATAGAGGCCACCCACCCACCCTACATATGCATGATAACTTGAATTGCTAATCGTTGATGGTTTTGCTGCTAAAAACAATAAAATCTTTTATGTAATAAATAATAAAACAAAATCAAAATTTAAAGTTAAATATAAATGACTTTCTATAGCTAATCTTATCTAATTTAGTTTTAAAGTCTACCCACCCATCATACATCAAATTGTTACTAATATACTCACTCAAGTTTTTTACATTTTTAATTTATTTTTTATTCAAAAAGTTTTGTAATTTTTTTTATTGGAAACCGCGAGGCGATTAAGAATTAAAGTTTATATGTATATGTAGGGTGGGTGGGTGGCCTCTATCCCACCCTCCGAACAGTAAAACATCATCAGAAATTATTTGAAAAATTTGTATAAATAAATCTCTAAGAATTGCAAATATTTTGTGTTTGTTTACATATTACAAATTTTAACTAAAACCCTCGCTTATGTTTTACTGATTGGAGGGTGGGATAGAGGCCACCCACCCACCCTACATATACATGATAACTATAATTGTTAATCGTTGATGATTTTGCTGCTAAAAACAATTAAACCCTTTATGTAACAAAAAATAAAACAAAATCTAAGTTTAAATATAGATGACTTTCTATAGCTAATCTTATCTAATTTAGATTTTAACTCTGCCCACCCATCATGCAACAAATTTTTATTAATTTACTCACTCAAAAATTTTACTTTTTTAATTTCTTGTTTATTCAAAATGTTTTGTAATTACTTTTATTGGAAACCGCGAGACGATTAGGAATTAAAGTTTATTTGTATATATAGGGTGGATGGGTGACCTCTATTACACCCTTCAATCAGTTAAATATCATCAAAAATTATTTAGAATATTTGATGGATACATCAATTAAAAAATGTATTAATTTGTGTTTGTTTACATTTTACATCTTTTAACTAAAACCCTCGCTTATGTTTTACTGATTGGAGGGTCGATAGAGGCCACCCACCCACCCTACATATACTTGAAAACTATAATTGGTAATCGTTGATGATTTTGCTGCTAAAAGCAATCAAACCCTTTATGTAATAAAAAATAAAACAAAATCAAAATTTAAGTTTAAATATAAATGAGTTTCTATATCTAATCTTATCTAATTTAGACTTTAACTCTGCCCACCCACCATGCATCAAATTTTTACTAATTTACTCACTCAAAAATTTTACTCTTTTGATTTCTTTTATATCCAAAAAGTTTTATAATTAATTTTATTAGAAACCGCGAGACGATAAGGAATTATGGTTTATGTGTATATGTAGGGTGGGTGGGTGGCCTCTATCCCACCTTCCAATCAGAAAAACATCATCAAAATTTATTTGGAATATTTGTATGAATAAATCTCTACAAATGTTATGTTTATTTATATTTTACAACTCTTAACTAAAACCCTAGTTGATGTTTTACTGATTGGAGGGTGGGATAGAGGCCACCCACCCACCCTACATATACATGATAACTTTAATTGCTAATCGTTGATGATTTTGCTGCTAAAAAAATAAAACCCTTTATGTAAAAATAATCAAAATTCAAGTTTAAATATAAATGACTTTCTATAACTAATCATATCTAATTTTGTTTTAAAGTCTGCCCACCCGTCACGCATCAAATTTTTACTAATTTACTCACTGAAAAATTTTACCTGTTTAATTTCTGTTTTATTCAAAAAGTTTTGTAATTAATTTTATTGGAAACCGCGAGACGATAAGGAATTGAAATTTATATGTATATGTAGGGTGGGTGGGTGGCCTCTATCCCACCCTCCAATTAGTAAAACATCATCAAAAATTATTTGAAAAACTTGTATGAATAAATGTTTAAAAATTGCAATTATTTTATGTTTATTTATATTTACAACTTTTAATTAAAAGCCCTCGCTAATGTTTTACTGATTGGATGGTGGGATAGAGGCCACCCACCCACCCTACATATACATGATAACTTTAATTGCCAATCGTTTATGATTTTGCTGCTTACAAAACAATAAAATCCGTTATGTAATAAAAAATTAAACAAAATCAAAATTTAAGTTTAAATATAAATGATTTTCAATAGCTAATCTTATTTAATATAGTTTTAAAATCTGCCCACCCATCAAGAATCAAATTTTTATCAATTTACTCACTTAAAAATTTTACCTTTTTAATTTCTTTTTTATTCAAAAAGTTGTGTAATTAATTTTATTGGAAATCGCGAGACGATACGGAATTATAGTTTATATGTATATGTAGGGTGGGTGGGTGGCCTCTATCCCACCCTCCAATCAGTAAAACATCATCAGAAATTATTTGAAAAATTTGTATGAATAAATCTTCAAAAATTGCAAATATTTTGTGTTTATTTATATTTTACAATTTTTAGTTAAAACCCTCGCTTATGTTTTACTAATTGGAGGGTAGGATAGAGGCCACCCACCCACCCTACATATATATGATAACTTTAATTGCGAATCGTTGATGATTTTGCTGCTAAAACAATCAAACCTTTTATGTGATAAAAAATAAAACAAAATCAAAATTTAAGATTAAATATCAATGATTTTCTATTACTAATCATATCTAATGTAGTTTAAAGGTCTGCCCACCCATCATACATCAAATTTTTACTAATTTACTCACTTAAAAATGTTATCTTTTGTCTTTTTTTTTTATTCAAAAAGTTTTGGAATTAATTTTATTGGAAACCTCGAGATGATAAGGAATTATAGTTTATATGTATATGTAGGGTGGGTGGGTGGCCTCTGTTCCACTCTCCAATCAGTAAAACATCTTTCTATCTATCGAGTAACATCATGATGCCACTCTCAAAGAAATTCTGGTCTTTCATCTCAATCATCTCAATTGAAGTGTTTACTATTCAAAGAGTTTTGTAAAGATTGAAACAAATAGTAGTAGGACGACGCAAGTTCTGGTGTGTATGGTGGATGGTTCATCAAAATACACGACGCCCTCGTAAACCCAGCAAATTGAAATAATAACCTTCTTTTGATGGATATTTGCTTTTGAAGTGATTGCAGCTTGTTCGCCAGGGTTGCACATGATAGTATAGAAAAATTGGTGTTTTAAATTCGTGACAGATGGTAATTAAATTATGACGGGGGTTGAAGAAGAAAAAAAATCAAAGTGGGCAAAATAAGGTTGAGAAACTATGGGTTAGATGATTAGACTAAAGATAGCTGATTAAAAAGTGTAGACATCTATTGGTCGAAACCGAAATGACTTTAGACACAACCCAAAACTTGTCTACATAGTCACCTCACAAATTTAAGCATTTGTTAAGTCATTGTATTCCAACTTCATATTCCTCCACCGCCAGAATCTTGAGATATGTAATCACAGTTTCTTTCAGTTCTTCATCTCTTTCAATTTTTTTTCTTTTATGGGAAAAAGTGTATGAGTTTTATCAGTTTACCTTGGCTTAGTTTAGTTTCTTCGAGGGTGTAAATAAAAATTCATCGATTGTGCTTTTCTTTCCCAAAAAATTCTATACAGTAGAAAACACATGCAATATTTATAAAAAATGGTGCTGCAGTCAGATATTTTTCTCAAATATAATACATCCTCGTTGACAATTTAAGGAGACATATCTGCATTATTTCAAGGACGGTTAGAGAAAGTGTCTAATGGAGCTGAATAGTCGCAACGGTATAAAATAGAATATAAAGAAGTGCAGTTTCTCCAAAGCAAAAATTTGTACAACCCTCCAAAGAAATTCTCGCTGTTTTCAAGATAAATTTAGTGAATTCCATATTTTGGAGAAGTTATGAAAAGATAATTTCGTGAAGAAGTTATTGCAACGTTGTAGAAACTTTGAAAGTATTTCTCTCAATTTGTTAAACTTGTTTTCGAAAAAAAATGTACATAATTTATAATGCTGGTAAGTTTAAAAAAAAAATTCATAAATCCTCTGCAATTAAATTGTTTTTAAAAAAAACTTTCATGAGAATATTCTATCAGTTAATTTTTTATTGCATCAATTTTGCATTCAAAAATTGAAAAATTGTACACATCTTCAAGAAAATTTACGCAATTTAAGATGAAAAATAATTACTGGTAGAATATTCCGATAAGACAGAAGAACAGATGGCAAAAAAAACCCTCAAAGAAAGGATAAGGAACTTCTAGAATTACTTAATTAAAATGCTCTAAAACATTAAAGGGCAATTCCTGTATATTTCCAAAACAAAATGTAAAATTGTAATTTCAAGATAAATCTAAAAAAATCCAATGGAAAAAACATGAAGAAAAGAAGCATAATAATTGTCCTATTATTATTAGATGTAATACTATCTTCCAATAAAGATGTTTATCCGTATCTAAAAAAAATGTACACATACAGTTTTATCTACATTTAACAGTAGCTTATTTTTACTCCACCAAGCAATAAATATCCTCGTCTGCTATTTGGACTTTTTCAGATAACTCGTTTTTTTTTGTTTTTAAAAGAAACTGGCGACGGGTTGTATTGTAAAGACACTACATTTCCCAAACAGTTAAACAATAAAACCCCGCGTATTACTTTCATAATAGACCCTGTATTTCAAAAACGTCGGAGAACTATAAAACATGTATTTCCGTTAACAAACACTTTCACGTACAAAAAAGAAAATAAACAACATTGAACACTGTTTTATCTCTCCTTGAGTATTATTTTAATTTTTATTAATTACTAGTCCATAATCTATTATAAACTCTGTAATCTTTAAAAAGAACCATTTACAATTAACACGTTTCGTTATCTCACTGATAATTGTCTTGTGACCGGACACGTTTACAGTGTTCTCCTTCAAACGCCCTAAACATAATTTTTCTTGTAACCGCAGATAATAATTAAACGCCGATTGCTAAATAACGACGTTACACTTAATTATTTTCCAGAAATTTCAATTACCGAATCACTACTTTTTTTAACTACACAAATTTTAATAGTAAAATATTTCCTGTTATAATTATAATTCAAATTTAATTAGGATATCCTAACGCTTTTATTTTAAACAAATGAGGGAAAAAAATTGTTGTTACAAATCAAATAATTTACTGTATTAAATGTAAATTACCCTAATCATTGCTATTTGGATTTTAATAATGGCACATTTCCTAGAAATTAATGTATCAAGTTTGATTGCTCAGTAATGATGACAGGAACGCAATTTTATTACCTTGGCAATTTCCCTGCATGGCAAAAAAAAATGTTAAACGCGAGACTTGTGTTATTTTAAACTGTCCGTCCTCAAAATTGACCAAGTGTTTTCCATGAATTAGGTTAGCATTTCCTGTTATAATTCTTTACGTGTGCAAGATTATTTTAATTGCAACCTTCATTACCTTAAATATGCAACGCGCGAAAAGGAAGAAAAATCGTAAGAAATAATTTATTTGTTTAATTGATGCATTCATAAATATTTTAATTAAATACTGTTTTATGATTTTACTGGTTGGAGGGTGGGATAGAGTACACCCACCCACCCTACATATACATTTCAACACCCATCAATACACTGTAATTGTGTTTATTTAAATTATCAATCACTATTTTGATTTTATTTTCATTTTAAATTAAACACTCTTTGTAGTTTAAATGAATATGTTTAAATCTGATAGATAATATATTAACATGTTTAATGCATTTAATAATCTTTAATCGAAAACTGTTTTATGGTTTTACTGATTGGAGGGTGGGATAGAGGACACCCACCCACCCTACATATGCTTTTTTATTTAAACTACAAACAGTGTTTAATTTCAAAGGAAAATAAAAACAAAATTGTGAATGTTAATTAAAAAAAAACAATTACAGTATCTATCCTACCATCTAACCAATAAAACCATAAAACAGTGTTTGATTAAAGTATTAATAAATGCATTAAACATATTTATATATAATCATTGCTTTTTTAATTTGATACAAAATGAAGAATATCCTTAAGATCCTTAAGAGAAACATGATAATACCTTTAATTATATATATGTAAGTCGTTTTTTTTTTAAATTTTCTAACCATTTTTCTGCCTGATGAAGCCACTTGCCAAAATTGTTGCATTATTTTCAACAATAAATCTGTGTAACTCAAAAACAAACGTATTTTATTTTATAAAGTTTATTGATGCATTCACTAATAATTTAATCAAACACTCTTTTATGGTTTTACTGGTTGGAGGGTGGGATAGAGGCCACCCATCCACCCTACTTATACATTTCAACTTTCTTCAATACACTGTAATTATGTTTTTTGAATTATCATTCACAATTTTGTTTTTGATTTTCTTTGAAATTAAACACTATTTGTGGTTTAAATAAAAGTGCATATGTAGGGTGGGTGGGTGGCCTCTATCCCACACTACAACCAGTAAAACCACAAAACAGTGTTTGATTAAATTATTAATAAAATTAATCATATTAATAATATATTAATATGTTTAATGCATTCATTAATACTTTAATCGAACACTGTTTTATGGTTTTACTGATTGTAGGATGGGATAGAGGCCACCCACCCACCCTACATATACATTTTTACGTAAACTACAAACAGTGTTTCATTTCAAAGGAAAATATAAACGAAATTGTGAATGTTAATTTAAAAAACACAATCACAGTGTATTGATAAGAGTTTAAATGTTAATATAGGGTGGGTGGGTGGCCTCTATCCCACCCTCCAATCAGTAAAACCATAAAACAGTGTTCGATTAAAGTATTAATAAATGCATTGAACATATTAATACATATATATAATCATTGCTTTTTTAATTAGATACAAAATAAAGAATATCTTTAAGAGAAACATGATGATACATTTAATTATATATAAGTAAGTCGTTTGTTTTTTAATTTTCTAACCATTTTTCTGCCTGATGAAGCCACTTTCCAAAATTGTTGCATTATTTTCAACAATAAATCTGTGTAACTCAAAAACAAACGTGTTTTTTTTTATAAAGTATACTGATACAATCATTAATAATTTAATCAAACACTCTTTTATGGTTTCACTGGTTGGAGGGTGGGGTAGAGGCCACCCACCCACCCTACATATACATTTTAACCCTCATCAATACACTGTAATTGTGGTTTTTGAATTATCATTCACAAATTTGTTTTTATTTTCCTTTGAAATTAAACAGTGTTTGTAGTTTAAATAAAAGTGCATATGTAGGGTGGGTGGGTGGCCTCTATCCCACCCTCCAACCAGTAAAACCATAAAACAGTGTTTGAAAGTATTAATCATTGTTCATCTATCTGATAAAGCCACTGTATTGTGAAATAATTGTTGGAGAGTTTTCAATAAAATAAATCTGTGAAACTCAAAAATAAAATTGTTTTATTTCATAAAGTTTACTGATGCATTCATAAATATTTTAATTAAACACTGTTTTATGGTTTTACTGGTTGGAGGGTGGGGTAGAGGCCACCCACCCACCCTACATATACATTTCAACCCTCATCAATACACTGTAATTGTGTTTTTTGAATTATCATTCACAATTTTGTTATATTTTCCTTTGAAAATAAACACTGTTTGTAATTTAAATTAAAATGCATATGTAGGGTGGGTGGGTGGCCTCTATCCCACCCTCCAATCAATAAAACATAAGCGAGGGTTTTAATTAAGAGTTGTAAAATATAAATAAACATAAAATTTGTAGAGATTTATTCATACAAATTTTTCAAATAATTTTTTATGATGTTTTACTGATTAGAGGGTGGGATAGAGGCCACCCACCCACCCTACATATCAATATAAACTTTAATTCCTTATTCGCGGTTTCCAATAAAAATAATTACAAAACTTTTTGAATAAAAATGAAATTAAAAAGGTAAAATTTCTCAATGAGTATATTAGTAAAAATTTGATGCATGTTGGGTGGGCAGATTTTAAATTTAAATTAGATATGATTAACTATAGAAAGTTATTTATATTTAAACTTAAACTTTGAGTGTGTTTTATTTTTCATTACATTAAAGGTTTGATTGTTTTTAGCAGCAATATCATCAACGATTAGCAATTATAGTTATCATGTATATGTAGGGTGGGTGGGTGGCCTCTATCCACCCTCCAATCAGTAAAACATAAGCGAGGGTTTTAATTAAGAGTTGTAAAATACAAATAAACATAAAATATTTACAAATATTAGAGATTTATTCATAAAAATTTTTCAAATAAATTTTGATGATGTTTTATTGATTGGAGGGTGGGATAGAGGCCACCCACCCACCCTATATATACATTACAACCCTAATCAATATACACCAATTGTGTTTTTAAATTATCATTCACAATTTTGTTTCTATTTTGTTTGGAAATAAAACACTGTTTGTAGTTTAAATAAAAGTGCATATGTAGGGTGGGTGGGTGGCCTCTATCCACCCTCCAATCAGTAAAACATACGCGAGGGTTTACATAAAATATACTTTTATTTCGAATCTATATGCAGTTAAGAGGATTGATTAATAATTATGTGTATACAGATATTATTTTTAAATGTTGAAAGTATGTGTTACTAATTAGAGCGTGTGTTCCACCCACCCATTCTACATATACCATTTTAATTTATAGTTAAATAGTTTTGTATGTATTTTTGTCCACACTAAAAATTTCACTTATAACTTAACCACAATTAGTAACTTGAGTAAAATAATATATGTAGGGTGGGTGGGTGTGTTTAAATCTATTCTCTAACTGCAAATGTAGGGTGGGCGGGTGTACTCTTTTCCGCCCTTCAACCAATAAAGTGGATGGGTGTACTCAAACCTATTATCTAACCAATTAAACCAACTTTACTGTTATGAAAAGTATACAAAAATTTCGTTTTCAGTTTAAAAATTGCATATTGATTCCTTAAGAAAAAAAATACTGATTGGAGGGTGGGATAGTGGCCACCCACCCACTATACAAGTACTATTTTAAATTATAATAAAATGGTGTTTTATGTTTTTCTTTTCCTTCTTTAGAATTTTATGATTAATTTTACTGCATTAATAATTTAAATAAAATGTATATGTAGGGTTGGTGGGTATCCTCTAACCCACTCTACAAACATATTTGAGAAATTACGTCAACATTTTTATTTTTAATAAAATAAAGTATCGAAAAAATCTTATCCTTATTAATAATTCAATTTGAAAAATTAGCATCGATTTTATAAGAAGGAAACATATTCATGTAAACCCTCTCGTATCTTTTACTGATTGTAGGGTGGGATTAAGGCAACCCACCCACCCTACACATGTATTATCACTTTAAGACAAGACAGTGTTAAGTTATTTGATGCACACTGCAATTAACTTTTCTTTTCCAAGAACTTGGAACAAAGTAATGTTTGAGATAAAATGTATATGTAGTTTGGGTGGGTGGCCTCTACCCCACCCTCAAATCCTTGGAAAATACGTGAGGGTTCTAATGAATTGTAATTAATTTTAGCAACTGCTTTTATAAAGAATTTATCAAAATAAATGGTTATTTTAAAATAACCTTTTTTTAAAAACTCTCGCGTATGTTTTACTGATTAGAGGGTGGGATAGGGGACACCCGCCCACCCTACGATTAGAGGGTGAGACAGGGGACACTCGCCCACCCTACATATACATAAAAACATTCATAATTTTTTCACTATTAGTTTTTTGAAAATTTATTTTATATAGTTTACTGATGCATTCATTATTAATTTAATCAAACACTGTTTTATGGTTTTACTGGTTGGAGGGTGGGATAGAGGCCACCCACCCACCCTACATATACATTTTAACCCTCATCAATACACAGTAATTGTGTTTTTAATAAATTGAGATTCACAATTTCATTTTTATTTTCCTTTGAAATTAAACACTATTTGTGGTTTAAATAAAAATGCATATGTAGGGTGGGTGGGTGGCCTCTATCCCACCCTTCAATCAGGAAAACCATTAGACAGTGTTTGAAAGTATTATTCATTGTTCATCTATCTGATAAAGTCATTGTATGGTGAAATAATTATTGGAGAGTTTTCAATAATATAAATCTGTGAAAATCAAAAATAAACGTGTTTTATTTCATAAAGTTTACTGATGCATTCATAAATATTTTAATTAAACACTGTCTTATGGTTTTACTGGTTGAAAGGTAGGATAGAGGCCACCCACCCACCCTACATATAGATTTTAACTCTCACCATACACTGTGATTGTGTTTTTTTGAATTATCATTCACAATTTTGTTTTTATTTTCCTTTGAAATTAAACACTGTTTGTAGTTTAAATAAAAATGCATATGTAGGGTGGGTGGGTGGCCTCTATCCACCCTCCAATCAGTAAAACATACGCGAGGGTTTTTAAAAAGAGTTATTTTAAGCTAACCATTTATTTTGATATTCTATATAAAAGCAGTTGCTAAAATTAATTATAATTGGAGGGTAGAATAGGGGCCACCCACCCAAACTACAAATACATTTTATTTAAGCATGACTTTGTTTTAAGTTCTTCGGGATCCACTGCCTTCGATAAATCCACATTTCAAACGCTTCAATTTTGTTAATGTCTCTTGTGGTGAGCATCCTTGTAGCACCAGCCTGGTGTAACATCTTGCATACCGCTCCCTAGTTGTTCTAGTTGCTAGAGTAGCAGTGAATTATTTGTTAATAAGAATGTTAGTTTTTAAAATGCTAAAATGAAAGAATTAAAATAAAATTCTATTGCTTTTTTTTGTTAACAAAATCTATAAACCAGTTTAGATTTATTCAGATTTAATCATTTAATCCAATTTACTAATAATCATATGTTATATCTATTAAATGACACAATTTCTTTCATTAATAGAATTATCCCATCATAATTATTACCATTAACGTAATTATTTTTACAACGCAATGTCAAATAGATTAACCGTAAATTTCGTACACAATTACATCATTAGCTTATAATTAATACATTATCTCTAATTAAATATAAACTTAAAAAAAATAATGTCATCCGTTACCTTAACAAAAAAAAATCTGCCATAGTTACGAGACAATTTGATAATTCCAAAAATTATATCCGTCATGTATTTACATTATGTATACAAAAAATTCACGTTAGTCTGGTTTCTTATATAATTACGTAGAAATTGCTAAGTGTTTAAAGTGTTTAATCGGTTTTAGATTATGTTTTAATATCCTACCATCACGCAAAGGTGATGATTGTAAATGCGTTATTGTTTTTTTTGAATTTGCAGTAATGTATATTTATATTAAAAACTGGTTTTCTTCTACTGTTTTTAATTAAGAAAATATATGGATGAGATTTGTTATAGTTTTGTGTCATAATTCTGTTAGTTAAATTAAATACTACGGTTTTTTTAAATAATTTTTTTATAATTGATCGTTTTTTACCTCTTAACATTGTGTTTCTTTTTTATTTAAACATATGATTAAAAGTCGATTTTGAAATTGACCTCCGTCTCGTTTCAAAGTTTTGCAAACGCCAACACGTCTTACATAATTGACGGGCACAATGTGAATCAATCGATAGCGCATGATTAAGTAATTCTAGCAGTCCGAATCAATTTTCTTAATATTTCATTAAGCCATTAATATGTTAACGCCTTAAGTGCTACCGTGTTACATGTCGCGAACGATTAAATTCGCACGCGCAACATTCAATGGTGATGTCACAATTGGCACGCGGACTTTCATTGATATTATACCGGCATTTGCATATCGGCCTCCCGGAATCCATTTCCTAATTACAGTACCATTCCCGATATCTGCCGACACCACTTTCACCACCCGGTTTGATTCGTTTATTGAGTTACTGATTGACATACGCAATTTGTACTTATATGTGATACGAGGACCATCCGGAAAGTAGTACCCAGTATTCAATGTTCAAACTAGTACCAATTTGGCAATACAAAAAAAAACGAATGTACATTAACAAATATTAACGTTATATTTGTAAAGAACATACCTTCAACTACTTCTGAATATAGAAAGCTTTCAAATTTAAGCATTCATCGTAACGTGAGACCAGTTTTTGTATCCTAGCTTCATATTCCTTCGCTGTCATTGTATTGAGGTACGGAATCTTCCTTTCCTGCCAAAGTCCTTACAATTTTTAAACAGATGGTAATCTGAAGGAACTAAGTGAAGATTATAGGGTGAATGATTGAAAGTTCGTCTGCAATAACTAAACACTCATCATGGGTTAAATTCCTCTGTAAAAACAAGTATCTCAAATGTTTCAATACATTATTTCCACATCTAGGAATGATAAATTTCTAAAACGCTATTCATTATATGAAATTATTTCAAGGTAAGGAAATTTCAATATGTGGAATATTTAAGAGTGATAACTGTGTTATGCTCCTTATCAATAGTATAGCTTGACCATAATATTTAAGTAAGTTTCCTATTTCTATTTTGTTTGCTTATATCAATTATTTGATTTACTCCAGATGAAAATTAAAGGCTAAAACACAAAAATGATTAATAAAACCCAGTTTAAGATGGTCAAAACATGTAACAAAAAATTATTTAGGGTTATAAAGATGAGAAAAGTAAAATTAAATACCATAATTTTACTTTCCTCATCTTTATAACCCTAAATAATTTTTTGTTACATGTTTTGTCCATCTTAAACTTGGGTTTTATTAATCATTTTTGTGTTTTAGCCTTTAATTTTCATCTGGAGTAAATCATTATATTTTTTTAATTATATCACCAGTCACGATAATTAATATTCCTTTTCAACCGATTGAAATTCTACTATAATTACTAGAAAAAACCATACACACATACACGTAACTTCTAATTAAAAATTACCACCGCAACAGCTCTAATTTCTCAAACCACTGACCAATAATAAACTAGCGCATTAACAAAACCAAAAAAAAGCAGGAACAAAAAGAAGTTATTCAGGTGACATGTAATTAACTAATTTAGAAACCTGAAATTAAATCGTTATACCAATTATGGGATTAGAAAAAAAACAATCGCTAAAAACCGCAGACGCTATCCTCGCACGCACAGAGCAAATATTTGCATGATGAGCACATACTTTCACCGTTAATTCGCGCAAGAAACATTTATACTGCAATTAAGCTGTAAAAAAATATATTTCGCGTTTAGAAATTTTGGCCGTCGGGTCGAAAATGCGATCGCGATTTTTTTTCCACCTGAGAAATCTGAGCTAACGGATTGTAATTAACAGTTTTCTCTATTGGTAATTTTTCTTTTCTTGTTGCAGTGGCTGGTCAGGATTTTGGTTACGATGGCGTTGTTGGTAAGTAATACTATTTTATACTCTATTACATACACGACAATATTCATAATAAATAATATAAAAAATATGTTTGTTTTGAAAAATATTTGTAGTGAATTTATTAAGTAAATAGTCTTTTTCTGTATGTGTTGTTTTCATGAAAGGTAGGCACTTGTATTATTTAAATTTGAGGGTAGGATATAGGCCACCCACCCTACTTATAAAATGAAATATCATCTAAAACACGGCGTGTAATTTTCTGAAAAATTTTCATAGTAATAGTGTAATGAATCTAAGAAACTTAAACAGTGTCAGTGTTGAACGTTTCATAAAATATGTAGGGTGGGCGGGTGGCCTCTAACCCACCCTCCAATCGGTAAAACATACACGCCGATTTTACTTGAACTTTAATTAATAAAGAAAATATTTGTAGTGAATTTATTAAGTAAACTATTTTTTCTGTACTATTTATTTTCATAAAAAATAGTCGCTGAGGTTGTTTAAATTAGAGGGTAGGATAGAGGCCACCCACCCACCCTACATATATAATTAAATTTAAACTAAAACACCGCGTGTTATTTTCTGAAAAAAAAACACACTAATAGTCTAATGAATCTAGGAAACTTAAACAGTGTCAGTGATTAAGTGTTAATAAAATATGTAGGGTAGGTGGGTGGACTCTAACCCACCATCCAATGAGTAGAACATACACGGCGATTGTACTGAAAATTTAATTAACTATACAAAATATTTGTAGTGAATTTATTAAGTGAATCGACTTTGTTGTATTTTTTGTTTTCCAGAAAATAGTCGTTTATATTCTTTATATTTGAGGGTAGTATCGAGTACACCCACCCACCCTGCATATATAAAGAAATTTCATTTAAAACACCGCGTATGATTTTCAGAAAAAAATCACACTAAAGACTAATAAATCTAAGAAACTAAAACATAATTTGTGATAAAAGTTTAATGAAACATGTAGGGTGGGTGGCCTCTAACCCACCCTCCAATCAATAGAAAAAACAAGCCGATTTTACTAAAAATTTACTTAATCAGAAAAATATTTATAGTGAATTTATTAAGTAATTCCTGCTTTTCTGTATATTGTATTTTCATGAAAAATAGTTGCTTGTATTGTTTAAATTGGAGGATAGGATAGAGGCCACCCACCCACCCTACATATAAATTGATATTTAATCTAAAACACTGTGTATAATTTTCTGAAAAAAAATTATACAAATAGACTAATGAAACTAGGAAACTAAAACCTGATTTGTGATGAAAGTTTAATAAAATATGTAGGGTGGGTGGGTGGCCTCTAACCGACCCTCCAATCAGTAGAACATACAAGCCGATTTTACTAAAAATTTAGTTAATCAGAAAAATATTTGTAGTGAATTTATTAAGTAATTCCTGCTTTTCTGTATATTGTATTTTCATGAAAAATAGTCGCTTGTATTGCTTAAATTGGAGGGTAGGATAGAGGCCGCCCACCCACTATACATATATAATGAAATTTGATCTAAAACACCGTGTATAATTTCCTGAAAAAAAATCATACTAATAGACTAATGAATCTAGGAAACTTTAACGGTATCAATGATGAAAGTTTAAGAAAATATGTAGGGTGGGTGGGTGGCCTCTAACCCACCCTCCAATCAGTAGAACATACACGGCGATTGTACTGAAAATATAATTATTTAGAAACAAATTTGTAATGAAATTATTAAGTTAATTCTCTTTGTCTGTACGTTTTACTTTCATTACAAACAGGCGCTTGTATTTTTTGAGTTGGAGGGTGGGATAGTGGCCACCCACCCACCATACATATATAATGAAATTTATTCTAAAACACCGTGTATGATTTTCTGAAAAACATCATACTAATATACTAATGAATCTAGGAAATTAAAACAGTGTCAGTGATGAAAGTTTAAGAAAATATGTAGGGTGGGTGGGTGGCCCCTAACCCACCCACCAATCAGTAGAACATACACGTCGATTGTACTGAAAATATAATTATTTAGAAACAAATTTGTGATGAAATTATTAAGTTAATTCTCTTTGCCTGTACGTTTTATTTTCATTACAAACATGCGCTTGTATTTTTTGTGTTGGAGGGTGGGATATTGACCACCCACCCACCCTACATATAAAATGAAATTACATCTAAAACACAGCGTGTGATTTTCTAAAAAAAATATCGTAGTAATAGACTAATTAACTTCTGTACAATTTATTTTCATGAAAAATAGTCACTGGTGTACATATATAATGAAATTTAATCTAACCCACCCTACATATAAAATGAAATTTCATCTAAAACACAGCGTGTGATTTTCTAAAAAATATTATAGTAATAGACTAATGAATCTAGGAAACCAATACAGTGTCAGCGATGAAAGTTTAATAAAAAATGTAGGGTGGGTGGGTGGCCTCTAACCCACCCCCCAATCAGTAGAACATACACGCCAATTTTACTAAAAATTTAATTAATCAGAAAAAAATTTGTAGTGAATTTATTAAGTAAATCCGTCTTTTATGTACATTTTATTTTCATGAAGAATAGTCTCTTGTATTGTTTAAATTGGAGGGTGGGATAGAGGCCACCCACCCACCCTACATATAAAATGAAATTAAATTTAAAACATAGCGCGTTTGTTCCTGAAAAAAAAACAACCAAATAGACTAATGAATCTAGGAAACTTGAACAGTGTCAGTGATGAAAGTTTAATAAAATTTGTAGGGTGGGTGGCTGGCCTGTAACCCATCCTCCAATCAGTAGAACATACACGCCGATTTTACTAGAAATTTAGTTAATCAGAAAAATATTTGTAGTGAATTTATTAAGTAAATCTTCTTTTTCTGTACATTTTATTTTCATAAAGAAATAGACGCTTGTATTGTTTAAAAATTGGAGGGTAGGATAGAGGAAGGGTGCTTTGGATACGGTGAAATTAAAGTTTTGTTCATAAGCCAACAATAGAAATCGATTACACAATTGAACCAATATTCGCATTGCGTTCGTCCTTTTCACTCCCAGATTATCTCGTTATCACGTATGACAGTTACAATTTGTAATTTAACAAACTGCGTTATGCAAACAAAATACGATTTGCATATCTTAACGCATGGCCGCACGTTCCCATGATTAGCACGGATCGCTTTTCCGACTGGTATTGTTTACGGTGCTGGTGATGGTATTGTTGTCTTAGTTGGTGTTTTTTCTTTCGTAAGTACACTCTCAGAACGCTCCATTGGAGCCAATTACGCCGAGAGATATCCGAATACCATGGTAGAAAGTAAGAGCTGGTCGATCAAATTAGAATGTGTTTATATCTGGGATGGTAAATTGTATCATTAGTGATTGTGGTTAAGAGATAATTCAGTTCAGTTTAATCACTCGTTGAGATTCTGAGAAGGAAACCACAACGGAAATGATATAGTCATCAATCATCAATTTCTGATGTACAATCGAAAAATTTTCTAGGCTTTGTTATAAATCCTAAATCTGACTTTGATTTCGGCCATACTGAAGTGCTAGAGATTTAAATCTAATAGGAGATTATGATGTTTGAAATTATTGATGATGGAATATTACCTAAAAGCTAGAGGGTGCAATATTTTTGGATCGAAAGTTCTGAGGTTTAATGAAATATCTAATCCAAAAATGCACATATTAACTTTTGTGTGCACCAGATGGTTGTCAAATACGTGAGGAGGGTATTGGAATATTTATCTGCCTATCAAATAATTTCCAGCACCTGCAAAGAGCTTTATACACAACCTGAAGTTTTTACTAAGTGGTGATTAAGTGAATATCCGATATTGTTAATGTCTAAATGGAAACAGACTTCAAACGAAGAGTTTAGAGTGTTTTGTGGGACCTTTTCGAACTTCTAAAGTTGCTCTTTACTATCGCTTCCATAAGGTGATGATTAAAATAATTTAGTCAACTAATAAATCTTATTTTTACATAAACCAAAAGTATAATTCATAAACCAAAATAAGATAATCTGTAACATCTGTTTCAAAATTTCTACGTTAATTGATCAACACCAAACAAGGCCAATCGTCTAATGTTTCTTGCACTTTCGCAAATCGCTTCAGTTTAAGTCATTAAATAGCAATCAAATTGTGCAGAAGTATGTGCGCGAGGGTTACGCCTGTCCGGAGTAAGTTACCTAATTACCAAGAAAAAAGTGTTCACGCTCGATTGGATTTTTGTGTCGGCGGCTGGACTTTTGAAAATTTTGCATGAGCACAAAAATCGGACTCTTCAACACGGGCCGAATGAAAAGTGAAAGACCGTACAATTGCCGCGCTGCTGGGAAGTTACTTTTTTCTCTTCTCTGAATGTAATTTAGGTTAAATTGAAATGTCGATCGCAGGATGTCTTGAAATTATGGAAATTATATAAATGTGATTAATTGTTTGCGCAAGTCGTCGCCGGCGGCTGGAATTACAATAAACTCGTTTTTGAACAGATGGAGAAATTGTCCAAAAAAAAATTGTACTTGAAAACTTTCTTGTTAATCAACAATTATTTTATTTGTATAGATAACCAAAATATGTTGTCATGATTTAAATTTTTAAAAATCCTACAGAAATGAATAAATTTCAATTTGCTTTGCTTTAAACATGGATATACATATTATATTATTGTACACGTTCTATAGTACAATCCATTTTTTGATTAATTGAGTTACGTGAAGAAGTTAATAACTTGATTAAAACACTAAGAAATCGAAAATTGTTTTTAGAATTGTAAGGGGAAAGTATCTTTTCGAAATTTTTCTTCACTATTTTAATAAACTATATAAACACATAAATTATTTCATCCAAAAAAAACTTGTTTGTTTACATAATTACTAACATTAAAACAGCCACGATCCGATAAATTAATATTAATCGTACGAATTCAATTTAAACGATCTACAAGTTCCTTCACCTTCACCATCAGTTAGAAATAAACATTCCTTGCATATCAATTAAGTCTGGATTGTTTGCGTCGTGCAATCACGAGATGCCACAAAAAAAAAAACTATTAAATAAAGCATAAACAACTGTTCTTCTATTAGTGTTGTTTTATATTATTCTTATATTGGTTCTGAAGACTATTGAATAGTAAAAACTAATAATTTACGTGTTCCAAATAGTCCAACTATGAAAGTAGGACGGATTTGAATGTCATTATTATCAAACACGTGCTGAATTACAAAAAAAGAAAAAGCCAATGAGCAGAAGCCAATTTTGAAATTGTTAAATGAATCAACTATGCAAATTAATTTGAAATCAGCGAATGATGGTGATGAAATTTAAAAAAGAAGAAAAAATCGATTTAATAATGCTACAATTTGGGATGATAAGATTTTTATACTTAAATTTTTCTGTCGTCTCATTAGAGAAAATGTTTTGAGTTGTGTTGAGCATGATTCCAAGGTCAGAAATACTCTCGCAACTATATTAAAATTGCATGAAAACTTTTTCAATGCCTGCTCATAGGAGTAAAATGGTTTGAGATGCGCAAGAGATAATTTCAAGGTTAAAAATACTTTTTGTGTACGAGAAAACTTCGTCAAAATTGTGTGATAACTTTTTCACAAAACGGACAGTTTTTATCCACCAGACCAAAATGTGTTCTAAAATTTTTGGTAAATTTCAATCTTAATAATCGTTTGAAACAATTGCAACTTCGCCCCTTCAAATCGTTCATCTTAACATCAGCCTTCATCCACTTTTTCGATTTCATTATTGGCCAAAATTTCTTCTATGACTTATTAATCTTTTCCCTCGTTGATGGTTTGAAGCAATTACAAATAAATATGAATTTATTGTTTAAATAATTGGAGGGTGGGATAGAAATACTATTTTTATTATCAAGGGATTGTATGGTGGGATAGTGGCCACCCACCCACCCTACATATGTATTTTAACTTAAATTACAAAAGCGTGTTTAGTTTGCAATAATTAAAATTGTAAAAAATGTGTGAAAATATTAACAAAGTTAGGAAAACAGAGTTTGAGATGAAATTAAAATATATATGTAGGGCGGGTGGGTGGCCACTATCCCACCATCCAATCACATAATAATAAAAATAGTATTAATTGTAACGTAACCAGAAATATACGAAGAAACTTTAAAATGTATATTTTTTTTATCGGTGGATATTATTTTATAATAAAATTCCATGTTGATGTTTAAAAATTTGAAGGGTGAGATAGTGGACACCCACCCACCCTACAAATTTAATTTAATTTAAATCACGAACAGTATTTTAGTTTGCAGTAATTGAAATTGTGACAAGTTTGCATGTATGTTTGAAACATTTAAAAAACAGAGTTTTAAGTTAAAATAAAAATATTTAATTCGGGTGGGTGGGTGTTCACGATCCCACCCTCCAATAATTTGATAATAAAATCATACCTAACTGCAATATATTCAAAAATATACAACGAAACTTTATAATAAATATTTTTGTCGTCGCATTCTTATAAAAACTTTTATGTTGATATTTAAATAATTGGAGGGTGGGTTAAAGGTCACCCAGCCACCATATATATTTAGTTAAAGAAACAGCGTTTTTTGATAAAAACCACTCTCAACCCACCCACTTTCATTTAACTTAACTTACAAACAGTGTTTTTAGTTTGCAATAAATACAATTTTATCAAATGTGAAAATATGTTTACAAGATTAAAAAAGCAGGGTTTATGATGAAATAAAATTATATATGTAGGGTGGGTGGGTGACCACTATCCCACCCTCCAACCACTTGACAATAAAAACAGTGCGAATTGTAACATAACCAGAAATATACAAAGAAATTTTATTCTACCGTGTGTCCCGTTTGAAGACGCATCATAGGGAATTCCCATGTAAAATTTTCAATTGCAGTTTGTATCTCTATTATTGAACGAAAATTATCAAAATAAAATTAGAATGATTCCTTTATCTATTAAGATTATTTTGGAGGTTTTATTTTTGTTTCATCTTTACTTTTAGTCAAAATATACCTTAAAATGTGTAAGCAAATATTTGATAATAAGATCCTCATAATAGTAGTTGCTGTGAAAAGTCAGTGCTTGTCATCTAAATTCTATAACCCACAAATAAATAATTAAATTTTAAATGCGTGCTTACAACACAGAAGGAAAAGTTCAGTGCTTTGAAAAGTCAGTGTATAACATCTAAAATTACATATGGCGAGTTCAAAGGCACAAATTCATTATTCTTGTTGAAACGAGTTAACTCAAAGGTACAATTTCCCGAAACAGAATAAAATTCATTTATTTTCTACAAAATTTCAAAACCCTATCCAGTTAAATTATAATTATTATACTATTCCAAATTTAGAAAGAATGCTTTTGTAAAGAATAAACATAAAGTGAAACCGATAAATACTTTAATTTGCTTTCAATACAAATAAAACATACATTAAGTTTTTGTGGATATTCACTTCTTGATGTTACAATATGAAGAATGTTTTGAGACCATTGACGATTATTTTGTTCGTTATTATTAGACACCAAATAGAAAGTACATTCATCTGTAAAACACACACTATTTGGAAATCTCTTATTCTCGTTACACTTTTCCACAATAATTTAACAAAATTTAGATCTTGAATCAGGATCCACTGCTCAATTCTTTATGATTTGTCTTTTATGGGTCGGTAAATATAAGCTTACATTTTTTGTTAGATGTACTGTTATCCTTGCAACACATTTGTTACAGTTTCTTCAGATTTCCTCCCTTTATTCCTAACAATATGTTCGTCGTTTATACAACCATTATCCTGGACAGGTTTCAAAATTTATACTAAATAAGTCGCAAATGTCTGCCAAAACTCAATTTAATGAACTTTTTCTTTTGTGGTGTAAGCACTTATTTTGAATTGAATTATGTGATTGTGGCTTAATCAATTTAGATGACAAACACTGACATTTCATAACAACTACTATTTTGAGGATTTTTTTATCGAAAATTTCTTCACACTTCTTAAGCTATATTTCGCTAAAAACTAAAGATGAAACAAAAATAAAACCTCTAAAATAGTCTTAATAGATAAAGGAATCATTCTAATTTTATTTTGATAATTTTCGTTCAATAATAGAGATACAAACTGCAATTGAAAATTTTACATGGGAATTCCCTATGATGCGTCTTCAAACGGGACACACGGTATAAATTTTTATTAGCGAATCTTTTTTTACAATTAAATTTCATGTTACTGATAAAATAATTTAAGGGTGGATTAGAGGACACCCACCACGCTACATATTTAATTTAATTAAAATTACAAACAGTGTTTTTAATTTGCAATAATTAAAATTTTATCAAATATGTAAAATATGTTTACAAAATTAAAAAAGCAGATTTATGATTAAATAAAATTTATATATGTAGAGTGGGTGGGTGTCCACTATCCCACCCTCTGATCACTTGATGAAACGATGTTAATTATAACATAATAAGAAATATAAAAATAAACATTAAAATATATCATTTTTGTTGGTGAATATTATCTTATAATAAAATTCCATGTTGATGTTTAAAAAATTGTAGGTTGAAATAGTGGCCACCCACCCACCCTACATATTTAATTTTACTTTAATTACAAACAGTGTTTTTAGTTTGCAATAATTAAAATTCTTCAGATGTTCATATATGTTTCCAAAATTTAAAAAATGGGTTGTAGATAAAATAGGAACATATATGTAGGGTGGGCGGGTGTCCATTATCCCACCCTCCAATCACTTGATAATAAAAAAAATGTTAATTATAACGTAATCAGAAATATAAGAAGAAACATTAAAACGTATAATTTTTGTTGATTAATATTATCTTACAAATTAAATTTCATGTTGATGATAAAATAATTAGAGGGTGGGATAGAGGCCACCCACCCACCCTACACATTTAATTTATTTCAAATTACAAACAATGTTTTTTAGTCTTCAATAATTAAAAATTTATCAAATGTGATAATATGTTTTCAAAATTAAAAACTCAGGGTTTATGATGAAATGAAATTATATATGTAGGGTGGGTGGGTGGCCACTATCCCACCTTCCAACCGCTTAATAATAAAATCAATGCTAATTGTAACGAGAAATATACAAAAAAATTAAATATGTTATAAATTTTTATTGGCGCATCTTTCTTACAAATAAATTTCATGTTGATGGTAAAATAATTGGAGGGTGGGATAGTGGCCACCCACCCAACATATTTAGTTTAACTTAAACCACAAAGAGTGTTTTTAGTTTGCAGTAATTAAAATTTTATCAAATGTGAAAATATGTTTACAAAACTAAAAAATACAAGTTTATGATGAAATAAAATTTTATATATATAATATATATATATAGTGGGTGGCCACTATCCCACCCTCTAACTACTTGATAATAAAATCAAGGCTAATTATAACGTAACCAGAAATATAAGAAGAAACTTTAAAATACGTATTTTTTTATTCGGGAATATTTTCCCTTAATAAAATTCCATGTTGATATTTAAAATTTTTGAGGGTGGGATAGAGGACACCCACCCATCCTACATATTTAATTTAGCTTAAATTACAAACAATGTTTCTAGTTTGCACTTATTAAAATTTTATCAAATGTGAAAATATGTTTTCAAAATTAAAAAATCAGGGTTTATGAAGAAATAAAATTATATATGTAGGGTGGGTGGGTGGCCACTATCCCACCATCCAACCACTTAATAATAAAAACAGTGCTAATTGTAATATAACCAGAAATATACAAAGAAATTTTATTCTATAAATTTTTATTAGCACATCTTTCTTACAATTAAATCTCATGTTGATGGTAAAATAATTGGAGGGTGGGATAGAGGCCACCCACCCACCCTACATACTTAATTTAACTTAAATTACAAACAGTGTTTTCAGTTTCCAATAAATAAAATTTTATCAAATGTGTAAAATATGTTTACAAAATTAAAAAAATCAGGGTTTATGGTGAAATAAAATTGTATATGTAGAGTGGGTGGGTGGCCACTATCCCACTCTCAAATCACTTGATAATAAAAACAGTGCTAATTGTAATATAACCAGAAATATACAAAGAAATTTAATTGTATAATTTTTTATTTGCGCATCTATCTCACTAATAAATTTCATGTGATGGTGAAATAATTGAAGGGTGGGTTCGAGGCCACCCACCCACCCTACATATTTAGTTTAACTTAAACCACAAAGAGTGTTTTTAGTTTGCAGTAATTAAAATTTTATCAAATGTAAAAATATGTTATCAAAATTAAAAAATCAGTGTTTATGATGAAATAAAATTTTGTATGTAGGGTGGGTGGGTGGCCACTATCCCACCCTCCAATCACTTGATAATAAAAACAAGGCTAATTGTAACAACCACAAAAATACAATTAAGTTTTATTCTATAAATTTTTATTAGCGCATCTTTCTTACAATTAAATTTCATGTTGATGGTAAAATAATTGGAGGGTGGGATAGTGGCCACCCACCCACCCTACATATTTAGTTTAACTTAAACCACAAAGAGTGTTTTTAGTTTGCGGTAATTAAAATTTTATCAAATGTGAAAATATGTTTACAAAATTAAAAAATCAGGGTTTATGATAAAATAAAATTATATATGTAAGGTGGGTGGGTGGCCACTATCCCACCCTCCAACCACTTAATAATAAAAACGAGGCTAATTGTAACATAACCAGAAATATACAAAGAAATTTTATTCTATAAATTTGTATTAGCACATCTTTCTTACAATTAAATTTCATGTTGATGTTTTAAAAATTGGAGGGTGAGTTATTCAATTATTCCACCCTCCAACCACTTAATAATAGAAACAATGCTAAATGTAACAACGAGAAATATACAAAGAAATTTTATATTATAAATTTTTATTGGTGCATCTTTCTTACAATTAAATTTCACATTGATGGTAAAACAATTGGAGGGTGGGATAGTGGCCACCCACCCACCCTACATATTTAGTTTAACTTAAACCACAAAGAGTGTTTTTAGTTTGCAGTAATTAAAATTTTATCAAATGTGAAAATATGTTTACAAAATTAAAAAATCAGGGTTTATGATAAAATAAAATTATATATGTAGGGTGGGTGGGTAGCCACTATCCCACTCTCAAACCACTTGATAATAAAAACAATGCTAATTGTAATATAACCAGAAATATACAAAGAAATTTTATTGTATAAATTTTTATTTGCGCATCTTTCTCACTAATAAATTTCATATCGATGGTGAAATAATTGGAGGGTGGGTTCGAGGAAACTCACCCACCCTACATATTTAATACAACTTCAATTTCAAACAGTGTTTTTAGTTTGCGATAATTAAATTTTATAAAATGTGAAAATATGTTTACAAAATTAAAAAAAGCAGGGTTTATGATGGAATAATATTATATATGTAGGGTGGGTGGGTGGCCACTATCCCACCCTCCAACCACTTGATAATAAAAACAAGGCTAATTGTAACATAACCAGAAATATACAAAGAAGTTTTATATTATTTATTTTTATTCACGCATCTTTCTTACAATTAAATTTCATGTTGATGGTAAAATAATTGGAGGGTGGGATAGTGGCCACCCACCCAACCAACATATTTAGTTTAACTTAAACCACAAAGAGTGTTTTTAGTTTGCGGTAATTAAAATTTTATCAAATGTGAAAATAACTTTACAACATTGAAAAGTCAAGGTTTATGATGAAATAAAATTATATATGTAGGGTGGGTGGGTGGCCACTATCCCACCCTCCAATCACTTAATAATAAAAACAATTCTAATTGTAACAACGAGAAATATACAAAGAAATTTTATATTATAAATTTTTATTGGCGCATCTTTCTTCCAATTAAATCTCATGCTGATGGTAAAATAATTGGAGGGTGGGATAGTGGCCACCCGACCACCCTACATATTTAGTTTAACTTAAACCACAATGAGTGTTTTTAGTTTGCAGTAATTAAAATTTTATCAAATGTGAAAATATGTTAACAAAATTAAAGAAGCAGGGTTTGTGATGAAATAAATTTATTTATGTAGGGTGGGTGGGTGTCCACTATCCCACCCTCCAACCACTTAATTATAAAATCAAGGCTAATTCTAACAACCACAAATATACAAAGAAATTTTAATCTATAAATTTTTATTAGCGCATCTTTCTTACAATTAAATTTCATGTTGATGGTGAAATAATTGGAGGGTGGGTTAGAGGCCACCCACCCACCCTACATATTTAATTTGACTAAAATTACAAACAGTGGTTTAAGTTTCTAATAATTAAAATTTAACAAATGTTCAAATATGTTTTCAAAATTTAAAAAATACCTAGATTGTAGATTAAATAGAAACTAACTAACTAACTGTAGCATAACCAGAAATATTGTAACAAATTTGCGATTATGTTGACCAAATTAAAAAGCAGAGTTTTAGACGAAATAAAAATATATATGTGGGGTGGGTAGGTAGTTACAATCGAATCCTTTAATAATTTTTGGTAAAATTAATGGTCTTTATTAAATTAAAACTATAATCACGGGTAAAGAAGACATCGCATCAAAACACGTTTCCTTTTAAATCATGTCAATAACAAATGACGAATAAAACACGTGTCAAATGAATATTGTATCGATTGCACAATGCCTACATAACTACATGAAATATGTATTTTATTCGAGCAAACGTATGTAAACACGTAATATGTAAACGTGTCCTACGTTTCGAAACTTGAAAAAAAATATTGTTGTCAGTATGTACTATATGTATAATCAAGGTCAGAGTTGGAGGTTATAATAATGCAGAGTCCAATTTTTTGGTTTACACCTTTTAAAAAATTTATTACACACTAGAAAAAAAGTCTGTAAAAAAGTCAAATATTTTTTTTCTTATCTCATTACTAGCACTCCTCCAATCTTTATAAATATTTAAATAAATAATATTTAATATAAACTACGAAATTTTTGCTATCAATTTATTTTATTGTCTAATAAAGCATAATAAATACATTTAATGATATTTTAATTTGTTTACAGGACCGAGTTACTGGGGTCAGAAGTACCATCAATGCGTGGGCAAGCACCAGAGTCCTATCAACATTGAGGAACACAATGTGGAGATGGTGAACCTTTACCCGATGCACTTTGAGCATTTCGATGTACCACCAGAAGCGGCCGAACTGAAGAATAATGGTCATACAGGTACATTAAACATATATGTGATTAAGTTCAATCTACATTAATAAAACGTTAGCAATGATTCTTTGCATTTTACCAATAATAACAAAAACGTGGGTGATATTATACTCGTTACAGTTATATTTCATCTAATATTTCTATTCACGTTACTCAAGAATCAAACCAACGCAAAAAACAAAAAACATAGATTGGTTGAAGATTATTCTCACGAAGAAGGCGATTTTGTTCATTTGATGATATTTAATTCTTAAAATTCGAGAATTCGTTTCTAGGACTCAGATTGATAATCTTGTAAGTGAGAATCTTTTGAAAATTTAAATCTAAAGGCTAAAAAAATTTTTTTTTTAAATAAATATATGTTGAATAAATTTCGTTTCACCTTCTCCCATTCAAGATCACCGAACACACGCTCCCACTAAATTCGATCAGCATTCATTACGAGGTAAACACAATCACGACTTTGTACACCTCTGCTGCGCCAATTATCCTAATATGATTTTTTTTAAGTACGCGATACACATCACGATCGATCGATCGATTATGCAACGGCCGTTTTGTAAATGAAGGAGAAAAAAAACAGCGACATTACAAGGCCAAAGCGTGTGAGGTAAATTAAAACGGAATCAAATATTAACAACTAATTAAGAGGAATTATATTATCTTTGCTTATGTTCAATTTTCACCACAAAAAAATTACATCAACGCCGAAAAATTTATTCGAACGTGGGATTGGAAATTCGAAAGGTGCGAAATAGATCCACCGATCGGGCGAAGCCAAAAAAAAAAATGGTGCAACCAGTTTTAATGTTCCTTTGTTTCTCTAATTGGTATGTGAAACTCGTGTGCGTGTTCTAAGCCGCGAACTTCGCCCAAATACGCAGTTCGAAAAAAACGAAAGCAATTTCGTAAATTCCGACCTACTGAGGTCACAGGATTTGAGGAATTCGCTCGGATTCGGTGTGGTACGCCCAATGGAAAAGGAATGGAAATCCGCTTACCCGTTAACCATTATTAATGGCCGAACGCGGAAAGAATTATCTCACGAGTGCGTTATATAAGTGATCAAACAATTAAAAAACAAAAAGTTTAAATTCATGTGTCTATCATAGATTTCAGCAATTAATTATTCCACACTGGCCATGGAATTTAATATTATTCACTCGTACTATAATAAATTATAGATTTTTTTCTGAAAAAAACCTTCGAAATAAATAGGAATAGTGAAAATCAAGTTGCATTTTGATAAGGTGTTTATTAATAAACGTTTTAAATGATAGAGTGGCCATTTGGTTGATTTCTATTCTCCAAAAGTTGTGCAAACTTCCTTAATTAATTCAAATTACTGCTAATAATTAAACTACTTTGTACTGATGAGACCGAAATAGATAGAAATAAGTCCGTAAATGTTGTGAACTTGTAAACAATATTTAAACACATTTTACATTATAAAATAAAATATTATATATCATAAGTATGTCATTTTTTGTTTGCCATTTGTCATCAGTCAGTTGTTATTTTTTATAATTTGCCCTTTATCATTTGTTATCCTTCATTTTTGATATATCAATAGTCATTTGACATTTAACATCTGTCAGTTGTTATCTGTCATTTGTCATCTATCATTTGTCATCTGTCATTTATAGCTTCTAATTTGTCATTAAACATCTGTCATCGGTTATCTGTCAAGAGATTGATGACATATGTCATCAATTGTCTTTGATCTGTCGAATATCATTTGTCATCTGTAATCCATCATAGGTCATCTATAAAATTAAAGACATATTGTTATCATTATATTACATTATTATTATTATTATTATTATAATTTCAAAAATTAAACTATATATTTAATCATTCAAAACTATTTTTGTTTCATTCGTACTTAACAATAAATAATTAATCATATATCAGTAAGTACCATTTACTTTAACATTGACCTATAGAATAGATTGGAAGTAATAAATATCCGTGTTTTATTTTTTTTTAACATATAATTTATAATAACACTTTACGTGTTTTAATTAAAACTAAATGAGGAAATACGGTATGGAAATAACCTTGGCATAAAACCGTAAGTCGTCCACTTACGGATTTACAAAAAAATGCGGTTTTCTATGAGTTCATAATACATATTTTCATATATGCAATTATACGAAAGTAAATGATATATAGGGAATTGATTTTAACTTCTAGCCTATTCATACATAAACAATTTTGTAGTTATATGTATATATTTATGTAATAAGAGTCACACAATGACATCAATAAATCTTCTCGGCGGGGATTCGAACCCACGATCATGAAGCCCGCTGGATTAATACGGCCTATAAGCAATATATTTAATAAGTAATAAAATAAGTAGTTAATAAGCATTTCTAAACCTGTATCAACTGAAACAATATTTTTCAATTGTTTACCGCCATTTGTCATCTGCCGTGTGTCACCTGTTTTTTTTCATTTTGACATATAGTATAGTTTTAGTGCTGTTTTTAAAATTTTCTTTAAATAATTAATTTATCATCTATTTCTTCAATTTGTTCCAAATAATAGAGACAGCAGGTTTTTTTTTAAATGTAATTTATTTAATTATTCATTATGGGTCTCTTTTGTTAACTGTAATCTATCATTTATCATCTATTATCTATTATTTGTCATATGTCAATGAATTACCAGTTTAATATTGCCTTTAATTTCTAAAGATTTTATTATTTAGTGTTTGCAAATCTGGAAAATACTTAATAAAACTAATGACCTAATAACAACTTAATTTTTATAAAAAATATATTTCTTTATGCTTTAATTTGTCATCTCGCATATGTTATTTGTGATCTGTCATTTGTCATATGTCGATTTTTATCTTTTAATGTTTCCCTGAAATTCAACATATTTTAGATTTTTGTTTCTACGAATTTGGCAAAATTTTAAATTTGATTTATCACCTTTTCTGTGTTTGAAAAATTTAAATAGAAATTTAATTATAGTATAATTTATATATATATATATATATATATATATGTATAATATTTATTGTTAAGCTTATCATATGTTGTTATCCGCCATCTGTCTTCTGTTATATATTATCTATTATATAATGACTTTTTTATATTTAATAAATTAAAAATACGAAAACATGTTATATTTGATAATTTCTCGAAACATTTAATTTATTACGATACCATCTTTTGTTATCTGTCAACTGTCATCTATTATCTGCCATCTATCATCTAACATCTATTTTGCCTAATATATTTTATATTCTTTAGATTTTGCAAATTTGCAAAAATATTTAAGCTTTTACCTGCTCAGTATATAAAGTGTTTAAATAATAATTTCATTTTAGTAAAATTTATATACAGTTGCCATCTGTCATCTGTCATCTATCATCTGTCATCTGTTATGTATCATCTATCATCCGTCGTCTGTCTGTAAACTGTCATTTATTATCTATCATTCATTATCTGTTTTGCTGTGCTTAATCGTTATTTATGATCTGTATCTGTATCTCTGATATAATTAAACAAGGTATTTTTTAAACAAACGTTAGTTAATTTCGTGTATAATTTATCATCTGACATCTGCAATTTGTTATCTTTCATCTGTCATGCTTAAATTTTAATGGATTTTATATTCATATTTCCAATTTTTTTAAAGTTTTTAAGTGTGTAAAGTATTTAAATAACATTTTCGTTCTATTAAAATTTATATATCAGTTGTCATCTTTCATCTATCATCGGTTTTGCTATGTTTAATCGTTATTTATGATCTATAATCTGTTTAACAAGGTATTTTTAAATCAAAAAAATATATTCATTTCGCCTATTATCTATCATGAGTTACCATCTGTCGTCTGTTGTCTGTCAATTGTCATCTATCAACTGTCATCTATTATCTATCTTCTAACATGTTTCATCTATCATATGTTTTTCTATGCTCAATCGTTATTTATGATCTTTTATAATCAAACAAGGTATTTTTTTACACAAAAAATTTATTATTTTCGCCTATGTTATCTTTCATCTGTCGTCCTTGAATGTCAATGAATTTTATATTCTTTGGAATGTTCAAATTTGCAAAAATATTCAAATTTTTATCTGGTCAGTGTATGAAATGTTTTTTGTAATTTATTTGTTTTGAAATTTATTTTTTAAGAAAAATGTACAAAGAATTAATAAACATAAACATAAACATCTTATTTGCTATGCTCAATCGTTATTCATGATCTTTTATAATCAAAATTTCAATTCACACTTAAATGTAATCATTCATAAAGGTTTTATCTTTTCTAAGTGTATAATTTTTGAAATTGAAACGGTTAGCAGCCTAATGTCACTTTCTACCTGTCAATTCTACCTGGTATATGTTATCTGCGATATGACTTGTCATCTGTCATCTGTGATCCGTCATCTGTTCTCTATCATCTGTCATTTGTCATCTATCATCTGTCGTATGTCATCTGTCATCTGACAAGTCATCTGCCATAAGTCAATAATTGATCTTTTTACATTTCCTTAAATTTTAATAATTTTTTATATTTTTTTAAATTTGCAAAAAATTATGAAACATCACTTTCTACCTGTGGTCTGTAATCTGCGATATATCCTGTCATCTGTGATCCATCATCTATCATCTGTCATTTGTCTTTTGTCATCTCTCATCTATCATCTGTCTTTTGTTATCTGCCATTTGTCATCTACCATCTATCATCTGTCATATATCATTTGTCAAATGTTATCTGCCATATGTCAATAATTGACCATTTAATATTTCCATAAATTTTAATAATTTTTTATAATTTACAAATTTACAAAAAATTGTGAAACGTCACTTTCTGTATGTCAATTCTTACCGATTGTCTGTTTATTGATGCGATCTGTCCTGTCATCTGTCATCTGTGATCTATCTTCTGTCATGTGTCATCTGTGATCTCACATATGTCCATCTGTTATCTGACATCTGGCATCTGTTATCTACCTTCTGACATCTGTCATCTATAGTTTGTTATCTTTATAGTTTTTACCTGGTCAGTGTATAAAATGTTTAAATAATAATTTAATTCTTGTAAAATTTATATCAGTTGCCATCTTTTATTTCTCATATGTCATCTGTTATTCTGTTAAAAGGGTAAATGAAGTATCACATATTAACGGTTGCTACCATCATTTTCTTTGTTATTCTGTTGTCTTCAACATCTTATGTTTTTCCAAGATTCAATAAAATTATAATTTTGTTTTTGATTTTATGATTTGTCAAAGTAATTAATTTATCCCCTTTCATCTGCTACCATCTGTCATCTACTTGTCATCTGGTATCTACCCTCTGTCATCTTTCATATGTCATCTGTCCTCTGTCATCTGTCTTCTGTTAACTTACCATCTTATCATCTGTTTTGCTATGCTTAATCGTTATTTATGATCTGTGATCTGTTATAATTAAAAAATGTATTTTTAAAACAAACAAAATATATCCATTTCGCCTGTCATCAGTTACCATCTGTCATCTGTCGTCTGCCATCTGTCGTCAGTGGTCTGTTATCTGTCATGTGTTATCATCTATCATCTGTTTTGCTATGCTCAATCGTTATTTATGATTTTTTATAATCAACATTTTAATTCACACTTTAATATAATAATTTATAAAAGTTTTATCTTTTCTATTATTGTATTGGATACAAATTTCGCTACGTTTATTATTTAAAAGTAGTAAAAAAGTGTACAATTTTTGAAATTCCAAATGGTTAGCAGTTCTAATGTCACTTTCTACCTGTCAATTCTTAATTTATCCTCTGTTATCTGTCATCTGTAATCGTTTGCCTGTCATCTGTCACCTATCATCTATCATCTGTTATATGCCATTTGTCATAAGTCAATAATTGACCTTTTTATGTTTCCTTAAATTTTAGTAACTTTTTATAATTTTTATAATTTGCAAAAAAAATTATGAAACGTCAATTTTTATCTTTCAATTATTACCTGTCATCAGTCATCTGTTGACTGCCATCTGTTATCCATCATCTGGTATATCAAAAATTGACCTTTTTATATTTCCTTAAATTTTAGTGATTTTTTATAATTTTTATAATTTGCAAATTTGCAGAAAAATATGAAACGTCACTTTTTACCTGTCAATTCTGTTATTTGTGATTAGTCATCTGTCCTCTGTCGTCTATCTTGTCATCTGTCATCTCTCATATGCCCTCTGCTATATGTCATCTGTCATCTGACATCTGTCATCTATCTTCTGGCATACGTCATCTGTTATCTGGTATCTGTCATCTATTTTTCGTTATCCTTATAGTTATTACCTCGTCAATGTATAAAATGTTTAAATAATAATATAATTGTAGTAAAATTTATATATCAGTTACCATATGTTATTTGTCATCTGCCATCTGTTATTCTGTTATCTTTTAATTATTATATATCAAATATTCACACTTTTATGTTTTTCTCAAATTCAATAATTTTAAATTCAATACAAATTTCGTTCTTATTTGATGATTTGTCAAAATAATTAAGTTATCCCCTTTCATCTGTTACCATCTGTCATCTGTTATATGTCACTTGTGATCTGGTATCTAAACTCATCATCTGTCATATATTTTTATATTACCTTAAATTTTAGTAATTTTATTATAATTTTCAAAATTAGACAAAAATGTGAAACATCCCCTTTTACCTGTCAATACTTATCTAACGTCTGTTATCTGCGATCTGTCCTGTCATCTGTTATCTGTCATCCATCATCTGCCATCTTTCATCTATCATCTATCATCTGTCATCTATCTTCTGGCATCCGTCATCTCTTATTTGTTATCCTTATATTTCAAAAAGTTTAAATTGTTTAAAATTGACAAATCCGCAAAAATATTTAGAGTTTTACTTGGTTGGTGTATAAAATGTTTGAATAATAATTTTATTCAAATTTATATTTTATTTTAATGCTTGGATTTATCTTCTGTCATCATTTGCCATCTGTCACTTCTCATCTGTTATCTGTTAAACATCAATTGAGTGCCCTTTTTTATATTTCCTCTAATTTCAATATAATTTATAATTTCGTAATTGCAAATTTGCTAAAATTACTAATTTTTCTTTTTACCATTATGTGACATTATATAAATGAATAAAATTTAATTCTAGTGAAATTTATACGTAAATTTAACATCTGATGTCATCTTACATCTCTCATTTGTCATTTGTCATATGCCATCTGCTATATGTCATCTGTCATCAGTAATATTTCATCTATCTATCAGTTGTCATCTGTCATCTGTCATCTTGACATATCTTATCTGTCATCAATTAATAATTTGAATTGACTTTGTCATCTGTTGTATTTGATATTTGATTTGGTAGATGATAGATGAGAGATGAAAAATGCAGATGTTTCATCTCTCACTGTCATCTACCATATGTCATCTAGCATATGTCTTCTGTCATCTGTAATCGGTCATCTTATAATCTCTCATCTCTCATCAGTAATCTGACATCTGTCATAATAATAATAATAATAAACTTTATTTAGCACTGTTGCTATATAAAATATAGTTATAAAATTCATAACAAATATATATATATATATATATATATATATATATATATATGAAATGTCTTATGTTATTAACTTATAATATATCACTTAATCTAAAAAATACAAAATATGCCACACTTATGCTAACAAAATAAAAATATAGTATCTTAAATATAAAAATATATGACAAAACACAACATAACATAAAATATAATATATGTGCAGTTCCCACTCATTTGTCATATGTTATCTTTCATCTGTCAATTAATAATTTTATCTGTTTGATATCATCTGTCATTTGTCAATTATTTTCTGTCATCTGTTATTCGTCATCTGTTATAAAATATTTACAATAAATTTAGGTAAGAACTAGTGCTAGGGAAAATTAGATGTTTAATGTAAAATTTAAATTATTTGTGTTTTCAAATATACACAAAATAAATATAAGAAAATTAAACATTAAAATAATAACTTAATTCTAGTGAAATTCATATTTTCGTCTATTACCATCAGCCATCTCTCATCTTTTGTCATCTGTCGTCTGTCAACTGTCAATTGTCAACTTTCATATGTTTAATATAATCAGTTATAAAACATAAAATGAAATTATTGAATTATCCAAATACAAATTAATTTCTAAAACTGCAGTTAAGATATTTAAAAATATGATCAATTGTTAAACAAATAACTTTATATTATTTGTGTTCATCTGTAATCATAAGTCATCTATGAACTGTATATGTCATTTGTTTTTCACATCTGTAATAATATGTAATAAGTCATCTATGAACTGCATATGCCATTTGTTTTTTCTTCAATATTCATTTGCCATTTGTCATCTATCATCTGTCACACTACTTGTTTTCTTTTATGATCACTAGATCCCTAATTTTCACCTAGTTCATGATCCTAGTACAATTCTTCCAAGGTAACTGTGTTAGGAGATGATATTCTTTTGACCATCCTTTTGAGAAATGGTGTTTCATATACTGCAGGTATTGTCATCTGGATAATCTTCCAATTTGAATGACAAATAAGTTTGGGTCAGCTATATATGTTATGATCACAATATATAAAATAAATCAGCATTATAATAATGCTGTTGTATTTATATTTACTACTGTAAGGTCAGTGGCAAGATATTTGCTCTAAATAAACGAGTGTTTACGCTTTTTTGCATATCCGGTTGGATACCTGCAACTCATTCGATTTCACTACACTCACGCGGATCAAACAATTAATTACAGTTTAGCAAGTCTTGATAACAGCACGTACATTTACTTGCCTCACCTGTTACCCTGAACTTGTCACAATAAATTGCATAATTACAATGACCAAGCACCTACACAAAGTTTTTATTTCTTCGTTCGTGCATTTCACTGCGGAATAAATATTGATAAAGAATGGATATTATTCGCGTTACTATAATAATCTACGGTATAGTTTTATTTCAATTACGGCCACTTTCCTCTCGTTTTCAGTGAGCGTAAATCGTAATGGGAAGAGTTTGAAAGTGTTTACATTCTGGCGCGATCGTTGCCGTCGTAATTTAATTTTTACGCTCGAGTAACTCCTCGTTGATTATTTGTAACATCGCTATATTCCTTTGCAGTTATCCTGACGCTGAAAACGGAAAACAAGCCGATCATTTCCGGAGGGCCCTTGCTGGGAAGGTACAAATTCGCCCAGCTGCACTTCCATTGGGGCTCAGACGATTCCGAAGGATCAGAAAATAAAATTAACAATAATAGGTATTATATAAACTAACAATCATTTACACATACACAAATAACACGGCGAAAGGACCATTTGGTCAATAGCCAAACACTACTACGACTACTATGTATTATATCATTTCAACTTATTACATTTTTAAGTGTGAAATAACTTCCCATTTTTATTTATAGTTTTCCTATGGAACTACACATGGTGTTCTATCAAAACGCCTACGGTTCAGTAGAAAACGCCATGGAACATCCAGACGGACTAACTGTATTATCATTCTTATACTCGGTAAGTAATTATTTAATTAGCGCCAAAATTATGATCACCATTGCGCAATTATAACACGCGATGTTTAAAAGGAAGAAATCCGAATCGCAATTAAAACCCCACGTAATTGATCCGAACGATGTGAAAATTTCAATTGTACATTCTCCAAACAAGTAAATGGGACCAATTAACGTACCCGCGGCATACCTGCTCCTTGATGTCACCTCGTAGGCCGTTCAAGTGCGTCGATTAAGGTCATGGTTCTAACACAAAATTATTTCCACACCGCTTTATGCAAATATCCTTAAATGAAATCCTCGCTTGTGCGATTTTTATTAAAGTGTATGTTGTAATAAACCATTATTAAAAATATTTGCATTTAGAATTAGATTAGAATGTGGTAATTTCTTTTTTTTTTCTTTCATTTCGATTATGTAAGGAGTAACGATCGTTATATCATACGTAATGGCGGTGAATGCGTTTTCGCATGGATAATGGCTAAATTCGTGGAAGAAAAATTTAATTACAGTATAAGTGTATCAGTTGGTGAACGGTTTTACGCAATATTTAATGTGTAGAGATAATCGCGGGATGTTGTAAGATGAAAGGTAAATCAGGCGAATATTATGAGATTAACATATTTTTTTTTATATAATAATTAGATCAATTTGTAATGGTCAAAAAGTCGTCATAAAAATATTGTTTTATGATTAGTTCGAACAACTTTTTTAAGTTTTTAGAACTTGATTTCACTTCGTCAAATTTGTATTTTATTTGTTTTTTATAATTGCGTTGTTTTTTTTTTAATTTTTCATTTAAAATTCAATATATGTACCTTGAATGTTATACGAACAATGCATCTCAGAAATGATAATTGCGCGGCAATTAACACTTCCAATTAACGGCGGTCAAATTCTAACTAAAAATTAATTTAACATGTAAAGGTTGTATATAAATAGCCGGACTTGAACCTTGCCTCTTACAATTAGAGTATAGTTTGCGGTATTGTTGTAAAAAGATAACGCTAGTATAATAATAATAAACGGCAGCAAAAATTGTTTTCCCATTTGCCGCTATTTGTCCGGGCAATCATAATTTTTGTAATTAGTTAATCTTTATTACATACATTCATCATCAACGTAAAGTTGTAAACAAGAAATAATGTTATAGATTTTTTCTCACCTTTCTATCTTTATTTTTTTAAATACATTATTTGAGGTTATGAAATAGATAATAATGGCCGTTATTTATTACATAACCTCAAAAAATGTATTTTAATAATAATGGTCATTATTTATTACATAAACTTAAATAATGTATCAAATATTTTAGATCTTTAGATGATTTATCTAATTTATCTGTATGACACTTTTAATTAATTATAATATAGTTAATACTTGGATATAATTAAAACGGCGAAAGGACTACGTCGTCATAGCTACTAGTTTTAAAATATAGGATATAAAAAGAAATTAAAAAAAAAAATAAGAAGCATTAAAAATACAAATAGCTTGCAGAAAAAATGAAAATTGTCAGAAGTTATTGAAAAACAATTGAATACAAACAAATGATTAAAAGTTGTCGACACTTTATCAATGTGTCACATACAATAAGCGCATGTTTTCCCGTTAATACCTCTACACTTGTAATATTCATTAGTAACATCACCTTCCTAGGATTATGGTAATGTCCTGACACGCGATATCCTGTTTTATTAACATAATTGATGTCAACTCGAATATAATGTGTAACCGCTTAATTAAGAATAACATCTTTTAAATAAGTGTGTAATTTAATTGTAATAATTATTATTATTATAATTATTATTAAAAAATAATTATAGAGACTAAACTTGTTGTTAATATTATAAACTTTATCAGAATTCCGTCGAAGAGAACGAAAACTATAAGCCTATCATTGACGTACTGCCCGACTTGGAGGAGTCGAATTCGACAAAAATTTTGGACAAAATCCCCACCTTCGACCAGTTGATCGTCCAGAACAGGTCAGTCTATTTCACATATGGAGGATCCCTGACGACCCCACCATGCTCGGAAGTGGTCACGTGGATTGAATTCAAAAATACGATTCCATTAACTCACGAACAAGTAAGTATAAAAATGTTCTTAAAGATAAATATAATTTTTTAATTCCATCAATATAATAAGTTAATTGGATATCTTTGGTTTATTTAAGACTTAATAAAACGTTCTACTTACCCTAATAATTTTAGAAATTATTCAATGACGTAAACATCAAGTTCAATAACAAGTCGATGATTCTGTTATAAAACGGCATTTCGTATTTCGTTCGTGACCTATCTGCCATCTAATAACTCGCTTTAGGGCAACACTTTTATTTATTTATGTATGCATGTGTGTGTAATTTCGCGAAAGACGTAATAAGTTCCTGGAACCGGTTAAAAAGACATAATGCCGTTAACCCATGAACCAATCTAAATATTACATTATTCAAACAGTTTTGACCTGATGGTCAAATGGTTGTTTAACACCGTGTTACTTAATACATTTCTTCACGTTACATTGTTTAATGCCAAATTGAGAAACTTCTTTTTGCATAGTTTTTAAAATGTGCTAAATATTACTAAATGGAAAAATTTACTTTTGAAAGATTTGCAACAATTATAATCATGATTTAATATTCTTTTCCGTAATGAATTCTCTAATAAGAAAACATTTCCGCCACAAACTAATTTTTGAAATATTATTTACTCTTGTTGTAGATTCACGAAATGTTAATATTTAATTTTCTACAACGAACTAAAGGATTTTATTACATTTTTTATTATTTACTTTTTATTTAAGATCGAAGTATTTCGTCATTTGAAAGACGAATACGGCATGAACATGTCGCACAATTTCCGGCCAACGCAACCACTCTACGGCAGGTTGATAAGGATGGCTATTGATGAAGTGGACCCAATCAAAAACGAACACCTCAAGAGGAATTCCGCCCCCTCAACGACTTTCAGTTTACCCCTGATGCTTGCCACGTTACATCTAGCGATGATCTCAACCCTCATGCGATAATAGATTATTATTTTATAACTAGGCTATTTAAAAACACTTATTTATGTCTCATTATGTCCAATTATCACCTGTTTGTATATATTTATTATTATTTAGTACCTTGCGTGTATTAAGGCTTTGTGATACTTTCGATAGTATTAAATGTTAGTGAGTGTTAAAGTGAAAGTTGATATTTAATAAAAAAATATATAGTTTAAAAGATTCTTTTGATTATTACATAAAATTTCCATCCTTCAACCATAAAGGAGGGATAATAATTAAGGTAAGGTCTTAGTAAATATTTTTGAAATCAGTATTTATTTCATCAAAAAATTACACAATTATTGCATATAAAATTTAATATTATTATTATAAATACAGTATTTTATTAAACGATAAAACAAATTGTATACATTTTTTTAAATATAATAAATTTTAGTAGTATAAAAATAAAACATTATCTATAACTAGGAGCCCCGGCATTGACAGCCTGAGCCAAATCCGACTCGCTCTGCTGCTTCAGCCTCTCACGAATCAGCTCTGCGATGGCCTTTTGAGTCCGCCTCTCCAGCTTATCCAACTTCTTAGCGACATCCCTCTTCAAGTCCCAGTCAGGCTTCCTGGGCGCCAAATTCGTTATATCCAGTTCGTCCATCACAACTTTAGTTTTTGCGGCATCTAACTGCTCCTTAATCTCTTCAGTAATGTCAGCCGGCTGCGCTGCAGGTAATGCACCTTCTTTGAGATGTTCACTTTCTGGATTATAACTTCTAAACTTCGGCCTAAATTATGGTAAAAAAAAACAACAAATTATTAATGAATTTTTTCCTCATTAAAAATAGTTGTGTGTTTAATATTATATTTAAAATTTTTAATAGTAAGTGTTACTTAGTACTGTTTAAAAACAGTTTGTTATCTCATAAGAGATTGAAAATAACACCCAGTTTAAGGAATAAAGTGAATGTTATTTTCATTTACATTCATTTTCATTCATTTTCTTAAACGTAAACTCAAACCAACAGAGAGAGAGATTGTTTAATAAGGACATTATTATAATGTAAAAAGTTCACGTACTTTGGTAAAACGATAGATTCCCCATTTTGAGTGTCTTCTTTTTCGCCCTCCTTTTTCCTTTTAAGAGCTTTTAGACGTTCCTTCCTCTTCAACGCAGCTTCTTCCAAATCGCTCGTCTCTGCCATCAATACAACCATAACCTTTCAATGTACACACAAAAATGTAAATATAAGCTGCATAACCTAGTTGAAAATTTACTCTTTATAGGCAAACCAATATACACGTAACCAATGAAAATATATTTAAAGAATTTCCAATTGTCTGTGCTGTCGTGTATGTGCCACAAATTAATAATTCTGTGCTTTCAAAACAATTTCAAAATACTTAACATAAATAAATAATAAAAAACGTTCTTCTTTAATTATTAGTAACAGTTATTCTACATATTAAACTAAACACAATATTATAATTATTTTTAAATACATTCAATTCCTATTCTACATACTTGGTAGTTCGTGCTGACATCTAGCGTTTAATTATTGTATTTTCAAAATAACCTCATTTGTAGTTATTTTTTTTACTAAATAAATAATTCATTTGGTCTTTCATTTACGTATATTTATATAGAAAAATCAATTATCAAAATTACTAAACATTCTAATATCAGATAGTAGCCAAAACAATTAAACACACTAAATAATAACAAATTAAAATTTCCCATAAATATCTTAAGATAAATAATTAATCAAAATAAATATATTAATTAATTGGCTGTAATTTAACACTTGGGTAATAAAATAAGAAACTAACTAGAAATAAATACACATTTTAATAAATCCAAATCAAACACAAGACTTAATCCGTTTACCCTTACAAAACTTATTCAATAAAACACAAATTATTGAAAATAAATGCCCCGCCGCATAACCTAGAAGTACACCGACACAGCAGGGAATGGGCCAGGCCTGCCATGGCCTTTCCCAGTCCAACGGGATGCACAGGGCACTTCCCCATGCTCCGATAATACTGAACTGCACGTTGCGCAACGTCACATCCACGAGGGAAATGCCGGTGGTGAAACTCGCTAATTCACCGAAAACATTCAGGCTACCTTTAACACCCACGTGTATCAAACTGTGGCAAGTTGTGCACACCGTCATTAACAATGCAAACATTAATGTTTCCTCGTGCTCACTCAACACTGGTGCTCCGTAAAATATAGCAATAACAAAGTAGAATGCAATTGTCATAAATATTAAACCTAGTAATTTTTTGGTGTTGGCTTTAGAGCTGACGTAGTGTGTAGCATGTTCTGAATTTTTCGATTTTAATAGGTCGAGCAGTAGAAGGATTACAATCACATAGATCGAGCTGAACTTGCCGAGTTTAATAGTCGAGTTGGTGTAGGATAGTGCAGCCAATAATATAATGATGTAGGACGTGGTGAACAAACCATTGAACACTATAAATTTTGAATTAGTTCGATATTCGCATAAAGACGCCATATCTAAAATTAAAAACGTTTGTTAAAATTGTGGTAGTTTTAATATTAGCACTTACCGAGGTTTAAACCATTGCTGTCTTTTTTATTCGAAAGGGTTTTAATGTTAATTTTATGTACATTATTCATGTTCTGATGCTGTTACACATCTTTGGATTGATAATACAGTTAGGGATGTAAGTGTCTTATCTTACAGATAAATCATGATTATATATTGAAGTAAATGATAAAAATAAAGTAAATAACATTTTCATTATATAGAATTTATGTTTACAATTTTGACGTAAATAACCATAGATATTATTTCTTAAGAAATGCCTCTAATAAAATTAAAATAAATTAAATAATTAATATAAATATATATTTATGTTTTGATTATAAAGATTTATTGGATTGTGTTAAATATTGCAATAATCGTATAAAAAGAAACATTTGTTAACTCATCTGTTTCTACTAATTTATTATTTCCAACAGTATTTTTCCATTAAATAAAGATAACCAGTCTTTTATTTAATTAATTGAAATTCTTCATGTTACACAATATTTAAAAATAATTTGTTATTATTAATATTATTAAAAATAATGTATCGTTAATGAATATTTTATGCATAGTTTTCATAGAAATAATAATGAAAAATGGATTATAGATTCCATTAGTTGAAAATAATTTATACATACATAAATTAAATTAAAACAAATAACTTTTTCATAACACCTTTTTTATAAAAATTAAATAAATATATGTTTTATTAGGTTCACTTTGATAATTAAATGATACACCACATTAGGAAAAATATATAGTTTCTGGACATAGTTTTCTATCTTTAAATATATTCTATCCTGGGTTTCCATAGATATGTTGGAGTATGAATGCTCCAAGGTTTATTTTCAGTAATACACACCTCTAAATCAATATTTAATTTACACGTTAATATTATTCGTTTTAAATCTATATTATTGAATATATTATATTAATATCATTTGTATAAGATCGAGGAAAATAATGAAAAACAGAAATGGAGGTTGTTAATCTTTAAAAGGTTCTCTATTGAAATTTTTCATAGAACTCTATGGAGGATGAATGTGTTGCAAGCAAATTATTATTTTCTTTTAATTTGGCCAAGATGTTTAGAAATTTACATTTATATTAATATTAAATATTATTTTGTTTATTAATTACGTGATGAACCTTAAAATCTATACATATTTAGATAATATAAGAGGTGTAATTAAAGTAAATATCATCTCAAATATTTTCTATGGTCATTTTTTCATAGATATGGTGGAGGCAGAATCTGTTGGAAATTATGTAAAAATGTATTAGTTTCTTATAATTTTGTATTATTTTACTGAATATTTAAAAATATTGATGTTTAGAGTTAAATGTGCATAAATTAATTATTTTTCCTTAATTTTTATATGTCTTTCATCTTTTTACATTGTCTAATTTGTCTATCCCCATCGTCTACTGAACATTTATGCTAATACACATTGCATAAAAAATAATTCAGTAAACACTTAATTTGTTTAAGTAACCTAACTGTGAATGTTATCAATTTTTAATACAGAATAATTTGATCTAATTAAGTGAACGTGTAATATATTGAATGAAAAGCATCTAACACCAAATTTTTTATCCTAAATTATTATTATAAATAAAACCTCTGAGATGAATAAAATTAAAGTTAGAATCTTAAATTGCCAATCATCTTTGTGAAGGAATTAAGTTTAAATTTTAAATAATTAAATGATACCACAACTACACAGTATAAATAAATTGTAGAACTACTGCGTAGGGATTATACTTAAGCTAACTATAAGTAATATGTACTACATAATAAAATAGTATATAAGAAATATAGAATATATAAGGTTAATCACTGTGTAGTGGGTGTAATATCATTTTGCCTTGAATTAGGGCAAACAAATTATTAATGGCTTAGAATTGTATGTAAATGTAGGAATCAGGAAGTTTGAAGGTAAAACATAATATAGGTGTTGGGTGTAGTATAAAATAAGCATAATAATTTATATCATGTTATTTATTAAATAAATAGTGGAAATAATATTGGAAATATCTTCATTAAAACATGGACATATGTTTGTTCTCTCACTAAAAGAACTAACCGAATGCATAATGACCCTAATCTATGATTATCTGCACTCTTACAGTTATTGTACGTTCGAAAACAGAAACATGTAGTTGATGTTCGATAGAGGGAATAACATTAATAGCTCAACATTTATATTACACAACAATGTTATAGCGGCTAATCTCTATTTTACATTATGTCTCATGTATACCTATGTAAATTCTAAATAGTCGTCCCCGTCATCAGTCTTAAATATATAATTTCTCTTTTTTTTTTTTTTGATGTTATTCAAAATAAAATCATTAGCCAGAGGCATCACGTCCACCTCAGTCTTATCATTATAAATACATAAAATATTTTGAAAAACTTTAACCATACAATCAACGTAGATATGTTATTTATGTACAGAAATATATATTTATATTATTTGCTCGTTTGACTTTGTTCCCATATTATATCTTCGTAGAAGCGTGGATCACAGATTCTCATCGCCGCCCTTTTGTAGACATAATAGTAGAATGGTGAGACTGTAATTAAAACAAAAATTTTAATCAATAGTGTAGAATAATAATAATATAATAATAATCATCTTTATTTAGCTAGATTGCTATCTAATATTAAGAATTATTTTACAGATTATTTATTTCAACCTTTACTTCTAATATTATTAAATTGTTGACAGTGGATATCATTATGTTTTAGAGAGAATAACATCTTAATTTGAACAATCGTATAAATACAATTAAAAATATATATGTGTGATATACGATATGCGTAGTATAACGTATACGTAGACTAAAATTTACCAACAATTCTTTTAATGCATACCTTCTATATAGCAGATAGGAATTATCTAGATGTATTCATAAAGGAGCTCGTTTGAGGGATTGTGGTGCGGGTTTATTGATTGTCTAAGTTTGGTGAGGGTTCTTATATTAATATTATTGCTTATTTTTAATAATTAATAAGATATCACTCACCAAGTCGCTGTATAATGAAGAACCCTAAAAATGGCGACGACCAGAATTTGTCAAGATCCCGAGACTGCGTGCACAGGATCCATATGTACAGAACAGTGGTCAGCAGAAAGTAAAATATGCATATGCATATTGTCACGCGGAATCTGTCGTATAATAACTCCACTAAGCCGGCCTGTAAATATATATTAATGAGTACAATTAAAATAATACATTTTTAAGTGATAACTGTTTTCAATTAATTATAATTTCATTACATAAAAAATAATTCTCTTGTTTATGTGTAAATGGAATATTTTGGCTGTAATCAAACATTTAAATGATAAACTTAAATAATTAAATATGTAATGAGTAAATAAACTTCTCCAAGCATTACAGCACCGTTTACTTTAATATTTTACCATTACACTTACCTGGAAGACGTAAGTGGAGAAGAAAGAGAGGAGTAAAAGTGCTAGTGCGAATATTAAACAAACATCTTGAACTCTAAAACATAAAACAGACACATTGGTTTTTTTTTTAATAACAAATAAAATTGTGTAACAGAAATTTTAAGAGATACATTGTTAGTAAATTTAAGTTTAACAAACTCTTTCCTATTGAAAAGTATAATAAATTTATAGAATTTTATTACTACACCGAAGGGTGAGATAATGACAAACCACCAAATTTGCTTGAATCTCTTTTTTGATTAGTATTATTGTTTTAAGTTAAAAATAATTTTTTGTTTTTTGTTTATTTTATTAGGTGAAATCCTGACCTAGATTTTGCTAGGGATAGTATCCAACCATCCACCCTCATACACATCTCAATCTAAACTAAAACACTGCTTTTAAATTATTTAACACCATCAACAAAGACACTGCTTTTCTTTTCAAGACAATAAAGATAGGACAGTGACCTAAGTTTAATTGTCATATGTATTATCTACACCAATAGTTTTGCTAAACAGTAATTTATAATGAATTTGGGTTTTATTTAATTTATAATCACAATCTTTTATTTTTTAATTCAACACTAAGAAGAGATTTTATTGCGCGCACACGCACAATTTGAATTAAATATTCACGACCGCACTTGGAACAACATTTGGCCACCCCAACTACTTGACATTTAACCTTTTCCAAAACAATTACTCAAAACAAACCAGATTTATTATCGATTGCCCCCAACGTTAAAAACACACTTTAAGGTCAATTGCTGGACGTAATTACCGTTAAATCGCATATTTTCATTTTGATTGTGACTTATGTCACATTACTATTATGTTGAATTAAAAATTTAAATAAAATTAGCAAATCAATTTAAATTATTATGATTGATTGTATGTATATTTATAAGCTTAAATGCAAGACGTAAATTATTTTCTAATTATTTATCCATTACCTATTAATGTTAAAAAATATTATTATACATGTAAAAAACCTTAAACTGTGTGTATTTCTATCACTAATAGTATACAATAACAAGATGACGGTGTTGTGTACTTACATGAAGAATATAAGCAGTACGGAGTGATGCTTCTTGTAGGTGATGGAGAAGGTGTTGATGAGCACGTCTAGTAGTATCAGCAGTGTTTGTATTGTGAAAATGAACTTAAATTTTTTAGGGTTAATCTTCATCATACTTCTTTTCGCACTAACTCATGGCTCACACTGGACAATATCGATCCGCGAATTGGCATTTAACGCAAACAATGAGGACCTGTGGATATTGAATTTTCAGCGCCCTACATACGGGGGCGGACTGGATAACAGCGACATCTTCCGTCATATCGATGTTTAAATATCGATTAATAAACCTTTACAATATACTGGCGCTGATTGCGATGGTTTATTTTACTTTAAACTGCTTAAACATGTCTATAGAAAAAGAATTATCCGGCGAAATAAGTTTATTACAACATATTTTTGATATTGATTATTTTGGAAGGTAATTACAGATCTCTATTAAGTCAACGAAATACGCGGAAACATTCAAATTTTGAGTTTTTAACGTTAATAATTGTATTCCTTTTGTCCCTACAAGTATAATACTGTACCATGTGAGGGTAATTGATTCATGCTTTAAACTGTTAGCAATTATAGCCATCATCACCTAAATTATTTGCATTTTTTACTTACCTATAAAATGGATTATGTATTTATAGGATTTAAACATAAAAAGTCAACATTTATGAATAACATGGTGGTAATCTATTAATTACTTATACTATTTCATACAAAAATACATTTGTAACAAATCTTTACACAATAAATAATACGCGGATTTATAACGATTCAACTTAAAAATTATAACGGAGGTTCATTCTTGTGGATCATGTCGAGAAACTTGTCCACGTCGATCTTTCTTAAAAGCTTCTTCGGGGACTTGCTGTCCTCGTCGTCACCGTCGCGATCAGACTTTCTTTTAGTTCCACTGAAAAATAACAACAACACCAATTAATCGTTTGCTCTAACATCGTCAACTAGCCACTTACCGTAAGGTGAAGCAGTAATCCATCAGATCAAACGTGGACGCTGAATCACTCCTACTACTCGAGGGTTGGTTAATAGAATTATCACAGTTTGCGTTTACATTAACGTTATTTACACTTAAATGCGTTGTCTCTGTTTTAATATCGTCGACCTTTAACTTGGCCTTCTTCCTGTTCCGTCCGTGTCTCTCCGCCGACGTTTTATTTTCGCCTTTCTCGTCGCACTTCGAAGGAATTTCGATGATATTATCGTTTCCTTCCAGTGTTATTGGTCGAGTGATATTCTTCTCCAACACATCTATATAGATCTCCACCAATCTCGTTCTGGACGTTAACAAGTTTTTATCCCACGTCACCCTCCTAAAAAACTTCCTGGAATCGTGAACGCACTCAATGTGTTCGGTGAAGGATTGCGTTTGAAACTGGACTTGATCGCCCAGAGTTATATCGACAGGATCGTACAACATCTCGAACCTCTTCTTCATCTCTTTGGCCACTTTTTTCGAACGCCTTTTCTTCTTCTTGCGGCTATCGGCGTTTACAGCATAATTTTCTTGGCGCGTTTTATTCGATCGGTGCTTGAGATTCGCGAAATGCGCTTTATCAATACTGCTTTGATTAACAACCTCAACATCATCATGATTTTTGTTACGTCTGGACTTTCTATTCCTCCTTTTTCTAGAAGTAGACGCAGATTCGTCGATGACTAACGTGACGTCATCACTGGAGCTGGCAATTTCGCCTTCTTCTATATCAGTCGACGGCCTTTTAGTATTAACTTTTACCTCGTTTACTGGAACGACGGATTCCGATTCTAATAAATTTGAGTACTCTACTGTACCGGTTTGGTTTGGGGTGCCATCGGACGCGCATAAGTTTATGTATTCTTTTATGTAATCCGCGACTGGAACTGTTGATGGTTTGGGAAATTCTTCATCTAAAAGTGTGATTACTTCTTGGCTAGAAGGCGATTTAATTTCCGAGAAATTCTTCTCAACAGAAGCGGTATCATTTTTAGCGTTGATATTTTCTTCATTCTCTTGTTGTTTACTGCAATCATTTATATCATCTAAAACATTGCTTGGAATAATTCGCACATCTGTAACATCACTTGGAATATTGGTAATATCGGAGACATCACCAACAATCTCAGAATCAACATCTGTTTCCCTCGTTGAAGTTCCTACAACGTCCACTAAAGATTTCAATTCATCTGATGCATTAATAGTATCATTATTATCTTCATTTTCACTTTCAGTCTTAGAACTCTTTTCCTTACAAGAATTTCCATCTAAATTATCCACATCATTATGAATTTTCCCACTTACAGTTTCCGCTATTTCATTAGAAGTTTTCACAACTTCCTCGTTATTATCACCTTTCAGTGTATTAGCTATGGGTTCCTGTTCAATGTGCGTTTTATTCAAAAGCGTCTCCTCCTCCTCCACTTCCAATTCCCTCAAAATTTCATCCTCGTCATTCTGAAATTCATTTAAAACCCTCTCCTCGTCGATTTCATCATTCAGAACGTTCGTGTCCTCGTCAGTTTCCAGAATCGCATCATCCCTGTCGAATTCTTCATTAACTGGAGATTTCCTCGATATCCCCTCGTCATTTTGACTTTCCTCAATCGCTTCATCAATTTGTGATTCATTGATTACATCCTCGTTCAAATGTCTAGATTCATCATTACCTTCAGAATCTTTTGCAGTCGTTTCCTCATTACTGGAACGATTTACTAAAACCTCTTCACGATTAACCATCTCAGGTTCATCTTGTTGGTTGTTCATATCAGAAATCTCTTTAACAATCTCTTCATTAGAGGGGATTTCTTTCAAAATTGCATCTTCGTTACATTTTAAAATACTGCTTTCATTTTCGCAAGTAATTTCTTCCTCATTATTTTCTTCTACAATCCGATCACTTTCATGACGCTGACCAGAATCGGTATCAGCCGTTTCTGCAACTATCGGCACGCTTACTTGATCATCCACGATGGGTGGTGATTCGGCTAATTCAGCAGATGGATTCTCAAGTCCTTGAGCGTCTAATATCACTTGTGCTATTTCTTGAGCAGGAGTATTCACTTCAGCGTTTGTTGATTCAGTTTCCGTTGCCAATATTAAATCCTGAATTATTTCAACGGAAGAACTTGAACCTTCAACTTCTTTCACAGGTGGTGTTTGATTTAAATTCTCGCTATTCTGAACAAGATCTGTTCTAACTTTAATACTAAATCGTTTTTCAGGTTTTTTATCATCACGATTAGATTCGTTAGATTCTGAGGCATTTATATCGTGTAAGAAATCACTTTCTCCATCGTGTAAACTTGGCACATCTTGAAGAACTTCGGCATCTGGGGGACTCTCGTTATTTTCAAAATCCGGTGAAATATTCTCTTCCTCTAAAATTGGTTCTGCATCTTCATTACTGTTACCAATTTCTTCTGCATTATCAAACGTTTGTCCTAAATCTTTTCTTACTTTAATACTCCACCTCTTACTACTCGGCTCTAGTGAAGATTCTACATTAACTGGATCACTATCTGATGGTCCTGGCTGATCTGATCCTTCCAAATCTTCAACACTAACACCCAGATCTTTCCTAACTTTTATATATTTCTTATTGGTTTCCTCACGTAACACTTGTTCAATAGGAATTACATTATCTTCCTCGTGCTGATTTTCTTGAGATGTGCTTGGAAATACCCCAATATTCTGAAGACTCAGGTTTAATGGTACTGCTGTTTCAGGAGCTTCCTCCACAGGCCTTGATGCGGAGTCAATTAATTGTTGTAGATCTTTAACTTTAATACCCCATTTTCTCCCCGATTGACTTGGTCCATCTTCCCGGGTTGAAGGTCCCGGTATTTCCGATATATCATCGGTACGTTGGACGAGGTCTTGCCTAACTTTGATTTTCGGAGGTGATTCCCTAACATTTGGTAGGAAATCACTTCTTATTTTTAATTGCCCTGACGGTAACCCAGTTCTCTGTATTAAATCTGATCGAAGTGTTAGGTGTCCTGATCTTTCACACAAATGCTCACTACTTTGCATCAAATCGTTTCTAACCGTTAACTGTCTTGACGTTTCGGGTTGAGGGGGAGATTGTACGAGATCCCTCCTAACATGTATCTGTCCTGCAGGCCTATTTAATTCTTCATTCGTCTGAATAAGGTCTCTCCTGACTTGTATTAACCCGGACGGCTCTCCTAAATCTTCATTCCTTTGCACAAGATCCCTTCTTACTTGGATATTATATCGCCTGGTCGGATCTTCGAAACCTTCCGTTGTTTGATTTAAATCTTCCTGGTTAGATTGTGCTGCCCGATTTACATCCTCATTCGTCAAATCTCGCCGTACTTGAATAGTGTATCTCCTAGTCGAAAGCCCATCATTTTGCTCTCCAGATTCCTGGTTTGGAACAGTTTCCTCAGCTAGTCGATTCGCTATCGCAACTGGTGTGCGGTAGGTCCAACAATAAGGCCTTACAACCACAGATGATCTTGAAGTTTTAGGTAATGATTTACCTTTACAAAGAGATGGTTTTTTGAAACGTGTAGTGTTTGCAGATAAAGATTGTGAATTATCAATGGAAGATATTGCTGTGGTTGGACTCTTTTTGTTATTAGCTGAGGTTTTACTTGTTGATGGAGAAGAACTTATTTCAATATTATCATCTTGATCGGATACTATTGACACGTACTGCTTGCTTGTACCAGCAATACTTTCTCCAACATGTGAAAGTGCAATTTTATTACATGTTTCCACGTTTTTAGAATTTTCTTCTTGTCTTCCTTCAGCATTCAAATCATTTGCTGAATTCTCTTGAGATGAAACGCTATTAGTACTAACTTCCTGATCGACATTCATTGTAGAAGTACATTTCGATTTATTCCTTTGTCCTTTACGCAAATTATTATTGTTCGGAATATTAACAACTTGCAAAAGTTTAACCTGGTTTGGTTGTAAATTTTCTGTATCCTCAAAATTTAAAACCCTTATTGCTGTGGAATCCTTTAATACTGCATTCGTTCTTTCCCCTTCATTACTGGTTGTTGATGAAAATAAGGCATTACTATTCCTACCCGTCGGAGCATCTTCTACATCAGATGTAGGAGAATGTAAGTCTTGATTGCTTTGGCTTTTCTTAATGGCCATTGGAGTAGAAGTCTTCTTACTTAAATTCTGCTTTTCTGAAGATAGAAATTCGGATTCACTCACAGGAGAATAAAAACTGCTATTATTTTGTACATCTTGATCCTCCTCTATGTGTTCTGAATTAGATTCATCTATAGGAACGTCATTGCTTTCCTCACCTTTCACTAGCGAAGCTACAACTGAATTATTTTCTTCATCATTATCAGTACTTTCAACTAATAAAGAAACTGATATTTTGTTGTCTTCTTCATCAACTTCAGATGATAATATTTCCCTCTTAGCAGTAGGATTTTTATCATCGCATTCAAGTTTTATTTCATGATGGAGCGTGGAAATACATTCGAAATCATCTATATTTGTTTTTGCAGATTCTTCTTCTTTACACCGAATTGAAGAGAAAAACGATGTAGAAGATGAAAGTTCCTCGGAATCTTGATCCAAAGGTGTTTCTGTCAAGGTATCTTCATCCATTATGCTATCTTCTTCCTTTACCCGCGCGTCACCATCATTTTCTTCTTCGTCAATTTCTTCATTTACATAGATTGATTCCTCTAAGTCATCATCCGGATAATCTGAAGTTGCATCGTCTTCTTCATTCACGTTATCCACATGAATATCCTCTCCATCATTAAGAGCTTCATTTTTCTCCACCTTTTGTTGATTTTCGTCGTGAATTTTTATTTTATTTTCACTATTTGTTAATTCTTCTTGTTGCAAATCTTCATTAGAAAGTTCTTTCTTTAAACTAATATTTTCCTTACTTAATTTTTTATTTTTCTCAGCATTATTTATATTTTGATCAACAGTTTTAATACTCGAATTTGTTGCATGATTTTCGACAGCGATTTTCTTCGCCTTTTCTTTTTCCTCAAAAAATTTCTTCATGTCAGATGCAAGTTTATTAGACTTCTGTAATTCTCGATCGTCCCTCGAATAGGTAAGAGTTTTCCTTTTTTTCCCTGAGGGTGACTTCTTTACAATAAAAGTAAAGTGATTGTTCTTTAAATTTTTATGTTTTATGTTTACAGCCTTTAATAAACGTTGAGTTTTATTTATTAGAAGATCATTAGAAAGAGTTTCTTTTATCATATTTTTACGTATAACAATAGTTTTTGTTGGAGCGGTGTTAATAATCTGTGTCTTTAATGGTGCCTTATACTTCTTTCGGATTTTACTTATAACGTCATTAAGTCTGTCTCCATTATTATTAATATTCTCTTTAATTACAGGACTTTGATCTGTACTTTTAAACATCGTATTTTTGGTTAAATCCATTGCTTCATCAGCTTTCTTTTTGGCATCACTTTGTTGAGCTTTAGTAATCATCTTTTGCTTATTAAAAACTTCGTTTTTTTTCTTGCTCTGTTGTGCAAAATCGTCCTCTTTCACAAGCTGATCGCTACTTTTCAAACTAGCTACAGTAGCTTCTGACAACAGACTCTTCCTGCTTTGTAAAGATGACTGACCTTGAGAAATATCATTATTTTGTGGAGATGAAAGGGTGTTATTTTCAGTTCTAGTTTTTGCATTGTGTTTCGTATCAACTGTTTTACATCTTTTCTGGTTTTCTATAATAATTTTTTTGGTGTCTACTGCAAAAGTTTTACTTATCTCTTGATTATTTTTATCTAACTTCTTACATTTATTATTAGAATTAACAATTTCTTCAAGCTTTGTAGAAGTATTTGTTGCCAACTGATTTTTCCCAACTTTAATTGGTTTATTTGTTAAAGTCTGATCCTTTACTGGATTGTTTGTTTTTTGATTGGTACTCACAGAATCTTGTGATGATTTGTGATGAGATTTTTTACCTTTTAAATTATGATCTTTTGTAGAAATACTTTTTTCATGACTTTTCGTTGATTTCATCTGAGGTGAATTTTTATTGATGTCTTTATTCTTATTAATATCTTGTTCTGTAGATTTTGACTTATTGGAAGTATTCTTAATCTCTGATAAAAATTTTGAATTTGGAACACTCTCTGGTGAATCTTGGGTTGGAGATTTCTTCTGGGTTTGAGGAAGTTTGTTAATATTCTGTAACGTCTGATTAGCTGATGCAGGTGACGAGTCCACATTATTTGCAGATTCTTTGTTATTAGTTTTATCACAGGTAGAAAATGATTCAGTTGTTGCGGATTTCGAAGAATTTATTAAATTAAGACCGTTCATCAATTTATGTGAGGGATTTGTTTTCTTTTTCTTAAAAATCATTTTCTTTCTATGTTTTTGAGACAATTTAGGTTTGAATTTTTGCCTTTTAAATCTTAACGACTTATCCTTTAATAATTTATTTTTAAAGAAATCATTGCACTTCTCCAACGTAACTAATTGTTGCAAATCGCTCTGGCTGGCAGAATGTGGTTTATTATTCACTATTGGTGATTGGTTGTCAATTTTATTAACAACTTCAGGATTTCTACAATTTTCATTTACAGTGTTGTTACTTTCAATGACTGGTAGTGTTGAATTAATCGATTCAATTTCATTTATTAACCCCTCATTACCTTGATGATTAATATTCCTAACGTTATCAGACTCTAATAAATTAGCACATTGTTGGAATATGTTAGAAGAAATTAATTTTTGAAACAGACTTACAGCATTTTGCGCGGGCTCCTCTCTCCTATTTTCTAGATGCACAATCTTCTCGTGCAATAAGACTTTATTTTCTGTTAAAATTTTACATTTATCCTCCATGGCGGTGACTAAACTCTTAACGAGTTCATTCTGGGGAAAATTGGATTTTTCCAAACTAGCCACCTTGGCCTTCAGGAGTTCCCTGTTTTCCCTCATTACTTCACTCTTCTCATCCATTTCCTGAATAATTTTTTTCCTGAGCTCATTTTCCACCCTGTGATTTGTCGGTTCTTTGCAACAGGTGATCCTTGCATCATTCTCTCGTAACACACCTCCTGCATTGTTAAAACATTCCCTGTGATAAGCACCACCGCAATGTATGCAGACCACTACTTTCGTTTGCTTGTTACAGCAGCTGAACTTGAAAGGCACTACAGTAGTGTTTTTATTTGATGTACTAGGGCTACTTTCGTATAATTTAGATGTGTTAGGGGTGCTTTCTTTAATCAATCTGGATGTATCGGTGTTCTCATTATCTTCGGGCGGCTTTGTACCTTCCGTTTCAGGTAATTCTGAAGGAATATTGAACAGGTTATCGTTCCCTTCCACGGTTATGGGTCGGGTGATGAAACTCCCTAACGCTTTGGAGTAGATATCCACGGATTTCGGCTCTTGCAGGGACTTCCTATCGCTGACGATTTTTTTGCACTCATTGTTCTCGTCGAAAACGTAGTGTATTTGTTCAGCACAGTCTTGCACAGTAAACACAACGTGATCCCCTAACTTGGTATCCACCAAGTCATAATGTTTCGGTTTCATTTCTAGACATTTCACTTTTACTTTCGTTAACACAATCACACAACGTTCTGTTTACTTCAGCAGCAGATTTATAGGTTAGGATTTGTGAGGTGACCAGGGTCTAAATTTAATGCGTTGTATTTTTAAAAAATTCATATTTGCATTCACTTTTGAACACCTGATAAACATTTATTGCGTACGATACGATTTCTGTTTAAATTTAAGTCAAATATTTTAAATTTTCAGGCTGAAGTAGAGAGATAAAGTTGCTGGTTTGGCAACGCTGCGTTTAATGTCATTTATGAAGTGATAATAAACCCAATTTACACTATAACATTTTATTTATAATTTCATAGAGAGATAAATAAAAGAGTGACAAATAAATTGCACCAGAAAAATTAATTTGAAAAATGCACTATCGCAAAGTGCGCTACTACAGGTAATTCTAAAAATGTATTTTAATACTTAAGCATTTTCTAGAACATATAAAGGGTATTAAAATAAATTGGAATACTCTATAATTGATGGAATTTTACGCCTTCATATAAAAAAATTGCCTCAGTTTGTTTACAATGTATGTTAAATTGTCTGTAATTAAGGTTGAAATCAAATTGAATTTATTTAGATTACGATAAACCACACGAATATTTATTATATTGACGTAGGTCAAGAACACGCCGGCGCAAAGTGAAATTTATTGGGGCAGGTCAAAAGTACGTTACTCCTTAGTGTAGGTCAAGACTACGCAAATCGATATTGACTATTATCTTTAAATATGCATTGATATAATTAATTATCCAAAGAAACCGTTATTCGAATAATAAGTATGAATGAATGTTGTATTTTTTAAATTTATTTACTTCAATAGAAAATGAAAACGCTCACGATCTTTGTCTGTTATCAGTTTCAAATTTATTTGGGTGATTTTCAAGGATAAAATCTCTTTACTAGAAGCAGGTAAATAAAATACATTAAAAATGTATCTTTATTGTATTGTGTTAATGTAAGCCAAACCGATACTTCTCAGCTCCTTATCTTCAGTTAAGAAATCTTGTATCAAGCGCTTTCTCAGTTTCTCGCGTCTACCCTATTAATTTAAATCTTTAATTTTATTAAGTTGAATTTTAAACTTTATCAGTCTTACTTCTAACGTCAGTTTTTGCAAATAATACAATTCACTTCGCATTGTGATGAGAAGAGGGTTTATTCCGATATGTAATTTTGGATTGCGATCTAGGGGAACATCTGCTACTGCCATGATAGAATCATTACTGAAATTAAAATATCAACTATTATAATGTTGAATTTGATTAATTTTTAATTTCAGGATCATAAACTTTTAAAACTTACAGCCTCAATACGCTTTCGTCTAGTCCACTCATTTCGATGGATAAATTTAGCACGAATGTGATTCAATTAATTAAATATTAGTGACAGCTCAATTAAGTGAACTAATCTACACTTTTAACACTTTTGATCGAAAATATAGATTGAAAAAAAAAATAGTTGCCAAGTAGGCAGGCCTTAGAAACAACTAATTTTTTCAAACGTGGCATTGACATTTTATCTACAAGTATTGCTCGTATTTACACACCGATAATTTATGAAACCAAGTTCATGAACCCAAGGAATGAAGATATACTTTATTCTCTCCCTCTATCTATATGGTAAGTACTAAATACCACCAAACTTATACTTCTAAATGTATTTTTTTTAGCTACGAATGGAAAGCATTTAGGTAATAGCAAAAGGGAACTACAAGTTACATCAGAATCACCTATAAACAAACATTCGATCTACACAATTGATGCGAATTCGTTAAATTTTGATCATAATCAGGCTGAAACCACTAACCTCAATCACAATTCTACGACTGACCTAAACCAAGAAACTGCACATATCGATTCAGAGAAACAAGTTAAAGAATCATCACTTGCTTGGTATACCTCCAATAAAATCCATGACAGCAATTCACCAACAGTCGATGTTACCAATTTAAGTACTTCATCTGAAATAATTCAAGGTAATAATCTTGCAAAATCAAATCTAATTGAAGGAAATGTAATAAAAAATCAATCAAAAAAATCAATTTATGAGGACAGACTTCACAAGCCTAAAATAATAGTGACTTTCTTGAGCACGTCTAAACTTGAGAATAATCGTTCAGAACCCATATACATCGACCCGTTCCAGAGGATCTTGCAATTCTTCCTCTCAACCTTCATTAGGGATTTAACAGAGCCGAAATTTCCTTTCGACAGGGATGAGCGTAGGTTATCCTCGTGTGGACATGGCCATGGATTCTCCTGCCCGAGATGTATGGCCCGGAAAAGGGAACCTAATAATAACACGGTTTTGAACTTACTACCTGAAGATACTGGACTCAAACATGCTCAAGAATTAAGATCGGATGCGACGAAGAGAGAAACCTTAAATAAGGATTTAACGGTTAAAAGGTCATCAGATAATTTATCACCTCACAAATTTTCTGACCAAAATCATTTAGATAATGCTTTCACAACGCATGAAAGTTCAAATATTAAATTCACATCACAAAATTTAACAAATTCACATTCATTTTCTAATCCAAAAGATGATTTGGTTTTAAATGATTCTGATCAAAAATCATCTAATTATTTACGCCTAGGAAGATCGAACACAGAATCATCTAACCATTCAATTTTAAATCTTTCAAACAAAACGAATATGATTGAAATTACAAAACAGGATAATAGAAATATAAATAACGGACATAAAATGATTATAATTAATGGAAATATTACTGAAGTTACAGAGTCAAACCTTTCGCATAGATTAGTACGACAAGATCATATCGATACAAAACCTAAAGTAATACTGCACGAATATTATATTAACTCGAGAAATCCGAGGAATGATTTAGGACTTGAAAAGCTTACTTCATTAAAAAACTCAAATAACGAGAAAATTGTCTTAATTGATGGCACAAATAACGTGTTAAATCAGAGCCACCAGATTTCTAATGTAAAAAATATGGTAAATACAGTAAAATCAAGAGATTTACATTTAGATCAAAAACAAACTAATGAAATGAAACTGAAAGAAATGGACGGTATTGTAACAACAAAGGATTTTCAAAAACCAAGTAATGATACAAATTTTCGCTATGGTAAAGATTTAAATCAACCGCTCTCTTTAAATGGCACCAAAATAATTGATGATTCTCAAAAGGAACATATTGTAATCATGAACAATTTTCAAAGACCGAACGATGAAATAAATGTTCACTATGATAAATATTTAAACTTGCAGCATTTCACAGAAGGTTCCGAACAAAGACTAATACGAAATATAAATATTCCACAACAAATGAATGCAATCGTACAGAAAGAAACTAGCGAAAAAACTAATAAGAATGATGAGAATAACATTCATCTTTTAAGCCGAATAAAAGAAGATATAAAACTTAATTCTTTAAATCCTGAAAATCAGGCGCAAGACTCAATAATTTTACGAACACAGAGACAAAATATCATTTCTCCAATAGTGCATACCATTGAGGATGTAAACTTACAACATCGCGTGGAAGAAACAAAAGATATACAAGGATTTAAAACAGAGTCGCCAATGCTATTAAAGCCGAATGATTTGTTGCATGAAGAATCAACAAAGAACTTGCAAAGTTTAGAGCTTAAAGATTTAATCCAACAAAATACTAAATATATTAATGAAGATTCCAAGGTCCAACAAGGTCAAGAAGCATCAAGCATTGTATACGCTGATGTTAATAAAGGTGTGGGTTTATTTCATGATCCAAAACTTCGGAATCAGGCCAATAACTTGACTCGTATGAACTATTCTATTGTAAACGAAAAAAGGGCAACCCCGCTAATAGAAATTGTTAGTGTTAGAACTAACGACGTAATGAATGCGAGTATCAATTTAATAGATCGAGAATTACGTTCTGAAGATAAAAACTTATACATGACAATTGGTAATGCTGTTGAATCATTACTCGCGGAAAAAAGTGGTGAGTCAACTCGAAGAAGCGAAAATGTATCAAGGAGTGAACAACTTTCAACAGCTACCAATAAGTATCCAACGATTCCACCTCCTAAGCATCTTAATCATTATTTTTTATCCATTAGCGGCGATGCTGAAAAAAGCGTCGCCGCTGTAGAAGACTCGGATGATATAAAGCAATCTCCTAGATTAGGACTTTATTCAAAATCAAACGCGAATGTTGATGAAAATGAACCGCTTGATAGCAAACGATGGTTTTCCTATATAAAAAAGGTAAGACACGCAGCTGGCCATACAGGGACAGAGGACCCTCAAGTGGAAAAAGAACAGGAGATTGAAATTGATGAACCACCGCCTATCGAAGAGGATGCGAAGAAGCCGTCTACTTTGAATTACTCGAAAATGTATTACGTGTTTACCGTAACCATACCAGTTGTCGCAGGTAATTAAACATTTTAATAATAATAACATTCGACAGTTATGTAAACTTTAAATATTGAAATGTTGCTTATTTTATCTACTAAATACGTAAATATTTAACAAGTAATTATCTTTCTAGCGTTCGGTTTACTGATAGGAGGATTATGTTTCTGTTTCCGTTCCAGTGGTTTATGTTGCCGTTTGTTTTTGACGGACCCGACGGTAGAAACTAAAATTTGATATTATTGAATATTATGTACTTTTTGAAATAAAATGTAATATTTTATTTTCATTAAAAGTTTCAACAATGACTTTGATTGATTTTATACAGCAGTTGTAATTCATTTGAATACAACAATATCAGTTTTTTAAAGATATTTATTTTTTGATTTAGTAACACATAATTTTTAGTGTAAATTAAATATTGATTAAAAATATATATTTTATTAATTTTACATAATTATTACATTAAATTCCATTAAAACAAAACCAAGTAAATGAAATTAAGATTTAAGAGTTAACTTTGGCCACAAAAATATCTGACTATATTAATTTTTATTTCAAATAATAGATATGTAGTTATAGTTTACTAAACTTTCACAAAAGTATTGCCAATGATATATTATTTATAGATAATGTCGCCATCTATTCACTATTGACGCCATTAATAATATTAAGTAGTGACATCTATAGTTAGTTAATGATACTAAAATCATAGTTAATGAGCGATAGATAAACAATTATTTTTTCATATCTGCCTAGTTATTAAAATAATTTAAGAAATTTATTTAATAATAAAAATTAACAATTTAAATGTATAATACCATATAAAAACGACTTTTGCTATTAACAACAGTAATTATTCACAAGTAGGAAACAGTTTTATGACATTACTGCCATCTACATTTTGTGGATATTTACTAATGAAATAGATAATTATTTAAAGATGAATAATCGCTAATATGTCATTTAAAATTTAACATAAAAATTAAATGTTAATAATAAAATTTAATAATAAATTAATTCTTTAAATTTTTTTTCGAATAAATAAATTACTCAATTACATTTTCTTAATGCTATAAATATTTCCTTAAGTTTAATAATTCCTTTGTGATAAATTTATATGCGTACAATATAAATAAACCGAATCAGCATTTTAACAATCATCAAGTTACTAATGCACATTTTGTATATTTTAATAGAAAATTATCTTATTATTTTAATTATTGTATAATAAATTAATAAATGTTAACATATTTTTTATTGAAACAATTTCAGATTAATACTGTAGTGTGGTTTATATAACTTATATTAAACGTTGTTAATATGAAATAATCCTGATTACATTTTTATCTACAATTATTGAAATAAATATGTCGATTTACGTTTTTACGCTTAACACTGATATCAGCGCTCTCCCGCATCTCATTGCCATTTTAAATAACCTCACCATTTTTTAAATAGAAAATGCCGGCAGCGATAATGGAGTGCAGGGATTTCAGCGAATTTCAAGTAATTCACCTCGATTCCTCTCCATTTCATCACGTTTCCCGGCTTCGTTACATAAATTGCGCCGCATAACCTCAACACCCATCTACTCCTATTAAAAAACGTGCGATCATACCAATTCCTGCTCGTAGTCCAGTTCACCCGTGATAATGGCGGTTTTCGTTTGCAGGAAGCTTTAAAGAATATGCGTAAAATAGATGATATAATCATCAGTACAATCAACACGGCTGTACCGACCAATTCGTTTCATGTGGACTCGACTAAGGCCTGCAAGGAGCTGCAGGGGCAAATAAACGAGGGCAATGTCAAACGAGAGAGTGCCATCAAGAACTGTATCATGATATCTGCAGAACGGGTGAAGAAACTTAGGGAGCAACGGGAGAATGACATGAGTGATATTAATGTGTCAAAAAATTTAAGAGCTGAACAGACTAAGGTAATTAATTACTTATTAAGTATACACTTGACCTCTACGTTATCATTTTGTTTCAGTTAAGAATGTTGCAAGTGGAGTTGAGTGTTGAAGAATTAGTGAGAGAAAGAACCACAAAAGTTTTCAACGAAAGATGTAGGAAATACTTAAAAGACTAATTGAGTAGGTGAAAGAGCAGCCTAATTAGTGGACTGTAGTAATCTAGGAACCTTTTGTAAAGCCAAAATGTTTTCTGAGCATTTATTCTCAATTTTATAAATATAGTATATTGAATTAATTGTTAATTGTATCTTTCTTATTGCCATCTATTCTGTAATACTAGGGTTATTATATATATAAATCCATATTTTAATTAATCGCAACTCCCAACATTAATTTAAAATAATTAAAAATCTACTTTTATAAACAAAGACATCTATACATTGCCTTCTATTACATAGTGTGAGATACAAACCTTTTTTTAAACCAAATTTTAAACGTTATTCTTTATAAATATTTTAAGAACTTTAAATTGAAATTGTAAGGGATTGACAGTAATTATAAAAACAAATAGGTAATTAAGTAGCAAATTTATTTCGCTTCTAAAAACTGAACAATGTGCCATTGTACAACAATTGAAAATACTATTTAAAATTTATTCTAATCTATTTTATAAGAGTAAAATAATCAAAACTTCACTATTCCTTTTTATCGCTCTCTTCCTTATAAGCTGCATGCCATGCTAAATTATCCTTAGTGACAGACTCACCACGCTGGTGAGCCCTTTTTCCAGCAATGGAAACGCCCAAACAAGCCAACAACGTCACTGCCATCATGATGTTGGCAACACGGATACGCATTCTATTCCTTGCCTTTTCCACAATCTCATTACTAGAAAAAAATTAAAATAGTAACATATAGCACAAGATCTAATGAGTATACTGATAGTTGTGGCACTCTAATAAGTAGCTTAACTTACGCAACCATGGTAGGTACTTCATCGACAGTCTTAAACTTTCCAGTCCAAACCAAGAATCGCTTCTCCAAATTGTTAACCTTATGCAGGTTGGGTCCAAGGTTGGAATTGTAACGGGCAGCGCCCATTTGTAATAATGGTGCTATCTTTTTCAACAGTGACATTCTGAAAAAAAATGTTTTATTATTACAATACAGTTAAAGAAAATTTAAATATTGAATTATCTAAACAATGATTGAGTAAATTTACAAATATTTTATTGAGAATGAGTAGATGAAGCAAAGCCATAATAGTTTTCAAAAATAATTACTATTATTAGCCAAACTAAAAATATTTTATAATCTACGAGTAAAATTAAAAAATCAAATTGATGGATGGAATAATAAACAATAAAATCACAATATTTTTTTTAATTTTCATAATTAAACAAACAATCAAAGTAATGGCAGTTTTAATATGATTTTAAATAAAATCTTATAAGATTATAATAATACCTAATACAGAACTTCTTGAAAATGTACTATTCAAATTTATACAACTGAACTCTGCTTAACACTTGAATGAGTGAGAATCATACGTGATAATTTGGTTTAATTACTACAAATCATAATGAGTTTGTTTTGATCTTAACATATCAACGTTGTGGTTTATTTAATCAGCGATAAATCATTAAGCAGCTAATTTATTTTTACTAAAGATTAGGAATCTAGGAATAAATATATTTTGTATGATTATTATTATGAAATTATGCAATTGCAAAAATAAATTACTTATACCTATTAGAGGTTATTGTAGGTGATTCAATCACTACTGTCAGTGGATGTTTTTGACGATATAATTATAAGGGATTCGTTACGGAATAATAGCAGGACGGTTTAATTGTCGAATGTGGTTAATTTTGAGGAAATTTAAGGAAAAAATTCGCAGGATATTGATAAGGTGTTATGGTTAGGGTGATCCTCTACAAGCGAATGTCTTTATCGTGAAATGAAAATTTTTATTATTCCAGTGGCGTACATGCAAATTATTCTTTTAGGCTTAAAATTGATTCGTTTTTATTCCTGACAAATTTTGAAAATTTGATTTATTTACTGCAGAAATAGATAAAAATAAATAAATTTGTTTTAAATACAATCGGAATATAAATTTACTAACTTTACGCCTAAAGTTGGCGTTCTAAAGTAAAACTAATATTGGTTATCATTAATACCATAAAAACACTATAAACAAATTAATATAACTTTCATTTTAACGGTTTCTTTATATATACGGATACCAGGAATTTTATCATTTACACATTATATATAATACAATGAGGATATTACTAATAGTAGTAGTATTAGTGTTAGGCTATCGACCACGTGGTTCTTCCGTTATGTGTCATTTGTGTGTGTGTAAATGAGCTTGTTACTTTAAAGGATCGCCCCCGTCACTTTAAAGCACCATTAATTGTATCCCAATGGTGAATGGTACCGGTCACCCATCCGACTACTGACCCGAATCAACGTTGCTGCACGTCAGTTCGGGTCCGTAACCGATGCGCCACCACCGGCGTGTTATTACTAATATTTTTTTTAATTTTGTTTAATATATATGATCTACGCCCATGAACTTTTTAAAATTAAACCAAGAGGAACTTCCCTACTAAAGCCTCATAATTATAACTCCATCTAGTGTTAAAACCGCGCAAAAAACGTCACGTTGGCGATTGTTAGGGAAAGTTTGCCAACCGACTGCCAACGCTACACGAATTCCCGTCGCGTTATCTCCATAAACACAACTCCATCACCAGTTTCCACTGTTCGTCCTCATTGCGTGTCCAAGTTTCGTCCTAAAAGTAACTGTTCGTTGTGTCTTCCATCAAGTTTAATTTATAAAAATGTCGTCAAAGGCTACAAAAGGTTTCACCAAAGAAGAGGAGCTCCTCCTGCAGGACTTCAGCAGGAACGTCTCGACGAAATCCTCGGCCCTGTTCTACGGCAACGCTTTCATCGTTTCCGCAATTCCCATCTGGCTCTTCTGGAGGATACACATGATCGACTTGTACTCATCGCTGATCCCATTCCTCATCGTCACCGTGCTCTCCACGTACCTGATTTCCATGGCCTACCGTAACACCAAGTTCCTGCTGAAGCACAAGATCGCGATCAAGCGCGAGGAGGCCGTCACCAGGGAGCTCACCAAGAAATTGGCTGAGGATAAGAAGATGAGCAAGAAGGAGAAGGACGAGAGGATCTTGTGGCAGAAAAACGAAGTCGCCGACTTTGAAGCCACCACTTTTTCAATTTTCTACAATAACGCTCTTTTCGTCGCCATCATCATCTTTGCCAGCTTCTACGTCCTGCGCAGCTTCACCCCAACTGTCAACTATGTGTTATCCGTTGGGTCGACAGCTGGTTTGTTGGCTCTCCTCTCCACAGGGTCTCAATAAGTGAACAAATTGTTTGTTAATTTAAAAAAAAAATCATGTTCATACTGTATTTATTCGTAAATTGAATCAATAAACGTTTTTTATTATAATGTATTTTAATTCTTATTAGATTTTTCTTGTTAAATAAATTTAGTTTAAAAAATCTTTGAATATAATTTTTATTATTATTATTGTTTTAGTAAAATTAAGCAAACATTTTTCCCCATATTGTTTTAAAATTTATTTTTAATTTTACTTGTAACATTAATTAAAAAAATACAACATAACCTATAACTTATTGGTTAATTTAGCTGTCGATGGCATTTTTATAAAATAAAATAATCCATTTCATATAGAAACATTTTTTATACATTATAATTTTTATATTTTATTTTACATGACAAAATTTCATTCAACTTATCAACAATATTTATTCATTAAAATATTTACATTTCATTAGTTGAAATTAATTTAAAAAAAAAGGATTCATTATTAATGTAGACACTTCGATTGTTGCTAAAAGAGGTTTCTGCAAATAGGACAGGTACTCTTATTGCTCGTGCTGAACCACTTGTACTGGAAAAGTAATAAAATATTTTATACTCAATAATATGATAACAAGATGGGAATATAATAAATTACCAAACAAGCGGCGTGGAACTTCTTCCGGCACGTTTTACACGACAGTTTAGGCAGCTGATATGTTCCTGTATGTAAAACGGCGAAACAGATGTAACATTCTTCGACCCCATCGAATTTTTTGTCCAAATTGTTGTTCCACAGTGAGAGTGCATCCCAGATCCTTCCATTCTGAAATTAATTTAAATATATAACACTAAAGGCATTTACTTAATTACATTTCAAAAATTATAAACACTCTTATTGTTTATACATTAGTTTCAACTATGGTTAAAAAATATTTTTTTTAAAGATTAAAGTGTATACCTGATGCAGAACACACATCTTCAACTGTTTAAGCCATTGTTTGTGAGAAGTTCCTCCAATTTGCCGGTTGCACTGTACGTCTGGGTCACCTAATGGGTAGTTCATTGGTAGAGTTATTACCAACTCCATTTGGGCGTCATCTACTGTATATATGGCCACCACTTCTCTTACACTGGGATGTATTTTAACCTGAAAAAATATCAACCAATAAATTTAAAAGAAAGAAGAAGCTTTTAACATAAATAGTTATTAAACATATCCTATATTACCGTCATATTTTTAAATTTCGTCTCGTGATCCGTTACATCATTAAGTTCTTGCAAACATAAATGTGGGGAGACGTACGCCGAAGTGACTCTGTCCACAATTTGTGAAGTTCTGGCCTCCACACTCGACCACCACTGTCTGACAGAAGCTGGAAGTTGTGACAAGGTGGATGCGTAAACCCAGCATACTATACGCTCAATTTTCTCGCTTGTAATCGGATCTACAAAAAAATTAGTTATATATTGTTAAAGAGAATTATATTCATTTAAGACCTTCTAATGACAGTGGAGCTTTCTCAATGAACCAATCATATAAAGGCTTCACTTTTGCATCGAAATAATGGAGAACTTCCGATGGCATCAACATAAAAATACTGCTTAAGAGGTTGTTGAGTAAATCTTCTTTTCTGCAATAATTTTTTTTATAAAGTTAAATTAAATACGACTTAAGTAAAGTATATTCTTATTAAACTTAATAATTGGCAAGAGTTAAAACTATAATCAACTGTTATTTAAATAATTCCGTAGAGAATTAAATAGTAAAAAATGTATTTACTTTAACCAGTCTGAATATTGATATCTCAACTCCCTTGATGATTTTTCGCACAATCCAAGCAGGACATCCCAAATTAAAAGATATGCAAACGTGTACGTATAGGAATCTGTAAATGGCACGACCCTGCAACTGTCCTCACCCAACCTGTAAAGATCACGGGAATTATTGGACATTAAAAGCTGTCCCGGATACCTACTTAAAATCTAATAACATTGTCTGTACAATATTATGAGTTTGAACGAGCAGATCCTTGAACTGCTCGAAAATTAAACCTTTTTCATGAGGTGTGTTCGTTCCTACGGAAATGGAATCGACTTGGATAAGGCCTGGAATCATGGTTATGAGCATGTGGTAGCCCCAGAGCTGCATGGTGTGCTCCGGACTTAGTAACAGTGAGCAGCATTGCTTGAGGAGTTTGGACCACTTGGGCATGCCCTCAGCTCGTTTCTTAAATATTTGCACTGAGCTGATATGCTTTATCACGGTTCCAAATTCTTGTAGGAAGGGGATGTTCACCATTCCTTTTGTTTGGTAGTTCTCTGGAAAAAGTACATTTGAAATAGCTTTAATAAAATTGTTAATAACCTTATATATAGAATATTCACAATTTAATAATTAAATTTGTAGAATTGTTATGTATTGCATGATTTATTTACCTGCAATGTACAACCATGCTCGTATTATATCTGTGGTGATGCTGTCGACAAAGACATTGTTCCATTCATCCACATAACTGTTGTTTGGGTCCTCGGAGTAAAGTTTTTCAATATAAGTGACAACCGTTGAAAATAGTTTTGCTATTGCTGCCATAAAAGATGCAATCTAAAAAGTTGCAAATAAAATAATAATTAAAATGTTCATTTCCTTTTTAATTCACATTTTCATTATATGTACCTGTATATCTTGATAATTACTTTTAATGTCAATAAATTTAGCTGACCAAGTTCCTAAAGAAACGACAATAAAATCCCAATGCCTTCGTGACAGCTTTTCCACTTTATTCCTTTCAATGATGTCATCACATAACCGAAGTATTTCAATTATAGTTTGTGTTTGTTCCCAGTTTGCAAAATTACTAAAATTAATAATAATTATTTATATTAAGCCATCCTGTGTTAATTAAAGAATACGTACACATTATAAAAATACCGTTCCATCACCTCATCCCTCAACTTTTCAATCTTATTGTAAACCTCGGCAATTTGCACGTCAATACCGTCGCAGTGCATTAAGCAACGTAAAGTAATAATGCTCTCGACTTTGTCCAGTTTTGTGTCGATATTGTCGTAGGTCAAATGCTCCGCGAACGCTTGGGTGAGGTGTAATCTGCCTAAATTTTTGTTATCGGACGTCTTCAATTTTAGGATAGTGTCGTAGGTTTTCGAGGGCGATTCATCATTGATGTCGACGTAATAAATGTAGGCTACGTGCACCCAGAGCCAATTGTCCGTGAATATTTTCGTGGTCAGGGTGTCCTCTAGTAAATTTTTCGTTTCCCTATCTAATGATTCTAACGCTTTGCATACTTTTTCTTTAATCGACATGTGCAGTTCTTCAATTTTCCTGTAATATTTAATCTGAAACATTTATCAATTAGAATCCAATGTATAATGTGTTGCCTATTTAAATCAACTTACATTTTTGTAATTCTTCAATAAAGACCTACTAATTGCCAAGTCCTCCAACAAATCCAAAATTTGTTCCTCTGGTTGATTAATTAATTTGATGAATAAATTCGCATCCTCTTCCTTTTCCTCCTCATCATAATCACAACTACCATCTGATATGGTAGACGCAATAACATTAGAAATGATATTTTTCCAAATGAAATACTTGACAACGTTCTCATCCTTAATGTTACAATCGATAAAAATTAATTTCTCATACGGATAGCTCAGGTAACCTTTCAAATACTCTGCCTGTTTTGATACATTCAGTAACACGTTCTTCCAACAGCTGACGAAATTTCGTTTGAAAAACACGTTCAGGATCTCACCGACGTATAAAGTGTTGCATTTTACTAACGAAATATTGTAACTGATCACTTTTTCAGTAATATCATCCGGCTCGATGGTTGTAAACTCGTTATCCAGTATGGTTCTTTCTAGTATGTTTGCGAATTTCTCTGTGAGCTGTCTGAGATCAGTTTTATCTAAACTAGTCGAGATAATGCTGATAGCATCCTGCCAGGCTGTGTTGACCTCCCAGAGGGTGTCTTTTGAAAGGTAGTTTGGGTCTACTTTGTTATTACAGCCTAAGGAAAATAGGGCCAGGAGGAGTTTGTCGGTATAGGAGAGTAATAGCATATCTGTGTAGATTATGGAAGCTATGTATGATGCTAGGCTGGCACAGGTGTCAATAGTTAGGCTGTAGTCGGTTGGTGAGAGTAGACAATTTGTTAATACTGAGATTACTTCGAAAACACATTTCTTACTTATGAATAAATCTGTAAATAATAACATAATTATGCTATTATTGAAGAAATAATGTTATACAAGAGAATCATATAAATGTAAATTGTTAACAACTAAAGAGCAATTAAAAATGATAACCACCTACCTCCATTGTTATTTTCTGTGAATGCTTGCTTTAATAACAGGCTAAGGTTTGCAGGGCATTCATCTTTCACTTCATCATTAATTATCTTCACTAAGAAACATCCCACGCATTCTGTGCTTAACCATTTCTGCACAACTGGATCTGAATTGTATGGATGTGATAATGCATTTGCTATGCACCAACCTATATAATCAGGGTTGTCAATCTGAAAATTATTACTGTTTTATCAAGAGCTATATAATATTATAATATTTTTATTTTACACCAGATATATTATATTAAGTGAATTATTAATAATCATTGAATTAAACAACTTAATTTTTATATATGTACTTACATTACTGACTTGTTTAAAAATCTCCATTTTCTCCTCTGATTTTAAATACTTGAGTAATAAGAACAACAAATCAATAACAGGTTTAGTGCACAGAGTCTTGTTATTAATCCATCCAAGCAATAAATAACTGTAAACGTCCATTAAACTACCAGACTGATCCCCTCCTCCAATGATCTTGTTGATATCCCAGAAGATGTCAGCACATTCAAACTCCTTAACCAGAGCGTACACATTCTCCAAGAGTTCGGGGATTTTTTTAAGGTTAACTATCCTTATGTATAAAATACAAGTGCTGTGCACAAGGCACTTCAACGAGGTCAAATAGGCTTGATCGTGATTGGAGCTGGCGTCTTTTGAATTCACAACCTCGCCGCTCTTACCATCACTCTCATCGGTGAATTTGAGCTTCAATTGGGGTTTAGGCCTCACTAGGTGCTTCAGACAAATCAGTAGCTCCATCTGTTTCGAGATCATCTCACCGACGGCGCTCGGTTTTTGCGTGTCGGCGTAAAATATCAGTTTATCTTCGAGGAGTATTTCTACGTTCTTCCAAAACATTTGTAAATAGTATTTGTAGTTGATTAGGTCCTTGTTTGAACGGTTTTTGTGCCAATATTGAACGAGTGCTGCGATCTGGTTGAACATAGTTTTGTAGGCAGATTGGGCGTTGTCTAAACACGATTCAATCACTGGTATTAATTGCAGTTGTATTAATCGTTTACAAAGGTCCATGTTTTCCTGGTGTTTTAGAATTGAGTATTGCAGGCATTCTATTAAGGACGTCGATATGGCGCGGGATTCTGATTGGCTGGCTTTTGTTGACTTTTGTTGAAGACTTAAAATGTAAAAAATTATATTATATTAATGTTAAATTTAATTCAATCACTCACCCTAGTCTCATGTTGTCGAAAAATTTTGGATAAAACTCATCTGGTTTTATAGTAGGAGGTAAATGGGATAGAAGTAGTAACAAATTCGGGTAAATCACAGTTGCATTTCCGTGCCCGGCTTCTCTAAGTACTTTCCACAGTTTTGGTAATATAAGCTCTTCAACACTAATATATAGCCACCATTCCTAAAATATTTACAATAAATAATAATTAAGCAATTTACTATTTATATGTATATTACTAACCTTAATAGTAGAAATTGTGAGCAGGGCTGCCTCCCAAATATTAGGCTGAACCACGGGATCACTCTCGTCCAAATTTCCAAACACAGCCTTGGCCACTTGCACGGTTTCTGTCTCCAACAGATAGGGCGCCTTCTGACAGAGCTTGGTCAAAACACCGAACCAAGCCGACCTGATGTGAGGCAGCTCGTGTTTCGAGAGCTTCCAGAACTTGCCATTGGAAATTATCCTCTTATTTAGATCCTCAACCTTCTGAATCGCATCGGCAGGCACTTTATCCAGATACAAGGAATACCCCTGCAGGCTCGATATTAATATCCTCTCATGTTTAGCCTGATATTCCTCCGAGGTTTGGTTTTTCGGTGGGGCACTTTGTGTAGTCAAGTTGTCATGGATGTAAGTGAGGATCTCTTCTTGACAAAAAATAATTGCTTCTTGTACTTTATTTGCTGGAAATGCATCCTAAAAAAAAAAAAAATATTTATAGTAAACAAAAATATGATTTTAATTTTATGTATATAATATAAAAATTTTCATTCTAAAATTTAATAAACCTACTTAGATCTTGTATATAATATGCTTGATGGTGGAAGCCGCTACTTTGTAATTAGGAACTTAAAGAAATTAAAATTGTTATCATAATTATGTTGGTATAAATTTTTGTTTTGTTTTATAAATTTTGATACAATTTGAATGTTATAGACCACTATTCATATGTGTATATAAACTTACTTTAAAGGCCTGGGTTGCCGCACTGGAAGCAGGTGGATAAGTATCATATTGCGAGGTAAACCAGGCTCCGACCAATTGCTTTAAATAGGGTGCTATGTTTCGTTTCGCCTTCAAAACCACTTGATTGTGAGCAATATGAGAAGCCTCTCTCACTTTATGCTCAGCATCAGTCGACAAGATGCAGTACATACGTGGCCAAAACTTCAATATTGTTTTCACTGTCTCTGTATCACTGTTCTTAACTAATTCTGTAAACTCTTGAAGTGCCTAAAAAAAAGGTTTTGATGAAAAATTGTTGATTATTATATTGTTTTGTTTTGATTATAAAAATAGTGTTACTAGATTTATTTTAAGCTCACTTTAAATTATATTATATTTAAGCAACAATAGTTTTGTAAACTAAACATTTATGATGATTAACTTAATTATTATTTATATAAAAACCTTTAATTTTGTTGTGGAATCCTTTTTATTCATCTTCTTAAAAACTAGCTGGTAGTTGCTGTCTATGGAGGAGTCGATATCATCGATAGGTGTCAGAGAGAAACCGGCTGCAGTGAATCCAGTCTCTTTCATGCCTGTGAAGCTGACAAACTGAGGCAGTGTCGTTTCCAGACGTTCGGCACTTCTTCCTGAGTTTGATGGCTGCAGGTTAAACGTAACAATTATGGCCTGCGTACATTTCAACAACTTGCACTTACCCTAGTGTTGTTTTTTGTGCGTTGTGCCTGTTTCTGTTTACCACCCATTTTTCCGCTTTTAATATTTCAATATTGTTACCTACGAGTATACTTCACAGCTGATAAAATAACACTGAAACTAGTCACACAGTGCTGCCCTTCTAAATTATATTTCAGGTTAGGTCAACAGTTAGGTTATGTCATCAGAATTCTTACAATAATCAGTGAGGTACATAAATATACATTATTTAACGGAATTATTAATCTAAATATACGTCCGCATCTTTAAATAAAATAATAATGTTAATTTTTCTTAAAAATTGATTTCTAAAAATTAATATCTTAGTTCTTTATCGAAGGCTTAATCAATTCCATATTGATTAGTAAAATTACTTTAAATCAATGAATATTTATTGGTCTTATTGGATAAGTTAACTTGTAAACAACTTTATTAACAACAAACAATCTGTTTTAGTATATCGTACACCATCTAATCCAATATTTTTAGGTGCTGAAACTATATTATGGAAATAGCTTTTAGGCTCTTATTTCAAGGAGTGAAAAGAGTTGATAAACGTGTACTCCTAAAAAGAACGATAATGACCTCTTCATCGAAAGCCGAAAAGTACATGGAAGAGCTGGAGAGCAACCCCTACTTTGAAAAATATGCAAAAAAGATTGCCAGTTTGCAGAAAACCTCACCAGAAGAATTTCTATCGAGAGTCGAGCAGCAAAAGAAGAAAACCGAAATTAAAAAGGAACCTCCCAAAGAAAGGTTTTTTAATGGTTAGTTGGCTTAATATAAGATAACTAATTTTATCTTATAGGAATTTCACCTCACTCCTACAACCCAAAAAGTCTTTAACAACACCTGAGAAAGTCCAAGAGGAGTCCCTCGATAAGATCATGAAAGTTGAATTGGTGAAGGATAAAGATGTCGATGAAGTTAAAGAGATTTGGTTGAAGCATCATTTACAGCAGGATGTTCTTGCTGCCATCATTCCTGCTGATGTTTATGAGAAGATTATTGAACAGTCGAAGAAAACGCCAGTTTTTATATTCCCTTTACCAAGGAGTCAAGGCTACGAGTTTATTATGTCCCAGTTTCAGAACAACTCTATACATTTTACACCTTTAATTTGTTATCAGGTAAATTGACATTAATATAATTGTAATTTGTATAATTGTTAATTTTTGTTGACCTAATTTATAAATAATTTTAGGTGCACAAGGAAAATGCCCCAGAATGTCTGACAATTAAGAACTATACTGAATTTAAGGATGACAAAGGCATTGTATTAATGCGTGGCGAATATGATAAAAATGTTTTGGATTCGAAAGAAGCCCAGTGTTTGGCCAACCAATTCCAACTATATTACAACCAAGAAGATCCGGATAAGTTAGAAATTATGGACCTATTTACTAAAGAACCTGACAAGTTCAAGCACATGGACTTGATTAAACAAATAGAAAGTTTAAAGTTGTAAATAGTGAGAGACATTAAAATAGATATAAATGAAAGCTATATATAGTTTTAATTCAATTATAAACACTAAATATAATTTTAGTGGTTTAAGACATAGTGCTTGTACTTATTTAAAGTTTATAATTAAGAATTACTACCTAGTAACAGTTGCAATCATCATTATCACTAATTAAATTAAATAAATGGAATAAAAAATAATTTATAAAATTTGATTCCTATTTAGAATTAAATAAAAACTAAAATAATGAGGCTGCCATAGATGATTTATGTTAAGAAGTACAACCTAACTAACTAGTTTTCTTTATATTTATGCGTAGTTAACACGTATAACAAATCATACTGTAATGACTTTGTTGTATAGGCAACTCAATTACCTATAACATTATTTTATTTAGTAGCACCCATATGTTTACTTTTTATTTAATTAATTTAAGATTTTATTTTATTATTTAGTTTTTTTTGTTTCAAACAAATTAAATACCAAATAGTTTTTAAAAATGTTATGCTTAAAATACAAAAGGTTTAGGGTAATGTAAAGTTAAACAATTGGCACACCTGTAAATTCTATGCTTGTATAACTTCAGACATTAAATCGGTGATGGTTTGCTGAAATTGTTGGAATAGTGTGGAATTTGGAGGCTCAGGTGGCATCAAAATCACAGTAAGTCAGAATCAAATAGAAATTTGAACCGCACAGCAATCGCAGCACGAGGACGGATTAAATACGCTGTGGAACGCACGCCGTGGAGTCATTAGGATTGACGTTGTCAATCGAGTTTTCCATCCGAATCTGCATTTCCACGAGTTTCTAGAGCGTTTTTCCACGTTCACTATAGCATTTACGGAAGCGCCAGTAGATTGTTGACGAATTGGACACCGCTCGCCCGTGCCATCGATCTGTGTTAGGTTGTTTGTTTGTTTGCTGATCGTTGCTGTTGTCCTGTAAACAGATGTCTGGATCAGCGCATAAGCACCGCTACAAAAACCCCACTTTGGATTCAGCCGAGCTGAGGAGGAGGCGCGAGGAAGAGGGCCTGCAGCTGAGGAAGCAGAAGAGGGAACAGCATCTCAATAAGCGGCGGAATGTCAACGTCGCTCTTTTGCCAGAGGATGACTCTCTACAGGTTAGTAACGAAACGAGCACGGCATATTTATCAATTAAACACATAGTCTGTTGTATCTTGATTACATTTAGTTTTTGTTTTATTCATAAATGATTAATATTTAGGAGGTACTAACCATCTTCTATGGTTTTAGTAACAGTATTGTTTTTGTTTGTTTGTTACTTATTGTTTTTCTTTTTGTTTGTAAGAGTTGTTTTAAAAAATATTTAATCCTGATTGATTTGTGTCGCTTAGCACAATACTCAGATATCTAATTAGGTATTGCAAATTAGACTTTAATTATGAACTTTGATTTTTTAAATTTTCCAATATCTCTGGAAGCATATAATAATAAAAAAATTTCTTTGCTGTGAAAACATTTTGAGAATTGATAAATGATTTTGTTTATTTTATTTAAGTTTATTTGCTTCGAATAGATTATTAATGATATTTATTCATTGCATTAAAGTTTATTTGCTTCTTACGGATAGAAAGTAACATTATTAATAATGATGGATTTTAAACTGATTTAATGTATAAATGATGTTTGCTTATGCTATTCGAGTTTATTTGTTTTGATAAGGTTCTAATAGATTAATGACATAAATAATCATATTTAAGAATATTGACAATTATTTGATAAGTTTTAGTGCAGCTTTAATTTAAACGAGTTTTATTTTTCTTTTTTTATAAAAGTTGGAGGGTGACATGATGTCACCGAATCTTGCAGTGATAACGCCGGCGATGGTAAAAGACCTCTATAGCCCTCTGGTGCAAGAGCAACTGAATGCAACACAAAAATTCAGGAAGCTTCTGAGCAGGGAGCCGAATCCACCTATCGATGAGGTCATAGGGACAGGCATAGTACCGCGGTTCGTCGAGTTCTTGCGGAATGACACTAATTCAACCTTGCAGGTGAGCTTAATCAAGCGTTTCTTGCTTGAGATGTTGCAAGATGGTAATTTATTATTGAATAATAATGTAAATGTTTGGTAATATAAATGATTTCACATAATAATAATAATAATTGATATATAGTCTTTAGTTCCAGTTAATATTATTGTTTAAAATAATTCTAGAAAGTGTTGTAACTACTAATCTATATGTAGGATGGTTACTTATATTATAATATTCAAACCTTATCATTTTAAAACCTGTGGAATTATAGCAACCTAAAAAAAATTGAAATGTATTCTCATTTTGTTATTAGTTTGAAGCTGCCTGGGCCTTAACAAACATAGCCTCGGGTACTTCGCAACAAACACGAATGGTTATTGAAGCGGGTGCCGTGCCCATTTTCATCGCCTTACTGAACAGCGAGCACGAAGATGTGAAAGAACAGGCCATATGGGCTTTAGGAAATATTGCCGGTGACTCCCCAGAGTGCCGCGACCACGTCCTTGATTCCGGCATCTTAGTACCGCTATTACAGTACGTTTTGTTAAGTTTTTTTCCTTACTGTTTGTTAATTAGTTTTAGTTTGACCACAATAGAAGATATCTTCTATAAAAAATGTTATAAATTGATTAATTTTTAATTTAGGAACAAAAATATTTAAATGTTTATTTTACTACTGATAATAGTGACTAGATAATTGTTAAAACTATAGCCTCAATAATGTAATATTATTTAAATTAATTATATTTATTTCCTGAATTAATTTATTATTTTATAGATTGATAATGGTTTGGTAGCAATTGTGATTTATTAATTTTTGTGATAAACTAATGTTTACACAAGTATTAGTATAAAATCTAAAAAAACTTCTATCATATATCAGAAAAATTTAGTTAACTTGAAGTTTCTGAAAACATTATTATTTGTATTTTAGTCAATAAGTTTCAAACATTTGAATATATGTTTTTTTAAGGTTGTTAGGTAAATTCAATCGTTTGACGATGACAAGAAACGCAGTGTGGGCACTATCAAACCTGTGCAGAGGCAAAATACCCCCACCAGATTTTCAGAAGGTGTGCCCGGCTCTACCCGTACTGGCACGTCTTTTGTTTCACACGGATGCGGATGTTCTCTCCGATGCTTGCTGGGCTCTCAGTTACCTCTCAGATGGACCTAATGATAAAATTCAGGTATTTACTGTTTATTTTAATGTTATCGAATAAAATTTTGCTTAAAGCTTATACATTTCTTATTGATCTTCATTTTATCATGTTTGAATTAGTATATTAAAATGATTTAGTTTATTTAGAATTGATTCATCAGTAAGTAGTTTTTTCTAGTTAGAGAGCAGACGTCTGTTTACCGATTTTGTATCATAAATGAAACTTTTGGATTCATACTACTATTGTGCAAGTTTTTTATTATTGACTAATAAAAATATTTAATCACAATAAACACTAAAGTAATACATAGTAAGTGTTTTATTTTAGTGTCTATTTCATGGTACCAAACGTCCGCTAAATTGGTATGCGTGTATTACCAAAATATAAAATCAGAATTTTCTGTACTTGACTCTAAAGTCCTTTTCTAAGGTGGGAAAATTAGCCATTTTGTAATAGTCTTCTCTTTTCAGGCTGTAATTGATGCCGGTGTCTGTAGGCGTTTAGTAGAATTATTAATGCACCAGCAATCGAATGTAGTCTCGGCAGCTCTTAGGGCCGTAGGCAATATAGTAACCGGCGACGACATACAAACCCAAGTGATTTTAAATTGCAGCGCCCTACCCTGCCTTTTGCACCTATTGAGTTCGCACAAGGAAACCGTGAAAAAGGAGGCCTGCTGGACTTTGAGCAACATTACAGCCGGTAACAGGCAACAGATCCAGGTAATTTATTAAACGAAATGAATTACAAAAGAAGCGTGCAATACGATTTTCGGTTTTTTTAGACTGTATTAGAGGCCAACATATTCCCAGTATTGATTGAGCTGATGACGAAGGCTGATTTCAAGACGAGGAAAGAGGCGGCTTGGGCCATAACGAACGCAACCAGTGGCGGCACTCCCGATCAGATACGTTACCTCGTCGACGAGGGTTGTATTAAACCATTATGTGAATTATTGACAGTGATGGATATTAAGATTATCCAGGTGGCGATGAACGGTTTGGAAAATATACTCAGGCTCGGTGATCAGGACGCAAAGAATCACGGTGGAATCAATAAGTATGCGGTTCTTGTTGAGGAATGCTATGGTAATTATATATTTTTTTATCTATAATACCCTTACAATCATAAGTTGTATGTCAGTACATTTTATTTTAATTAAAATACAGTAATCAAAGGTAGAAGTTCTGTATATCTGCACCTCTATGTACAAATTTAAGTTAACTTATTTTACAATAATATCATAAGCTTCTCCAGATGGCGCCACACATATGAAAAAAGTTTTTATTTTTATTCTGCCTAAGCTTAGTTATTATTCTTAAATAAGTTAACTTAAATTTGTAGCTAGGTAGAAATTGTGGTTTATTTGCACATACATAAAAAAAAGTACGATCAAAATTGTATACTAATATTTTTTTATATATTTCAAAATATGAATTTTTTTATTGATGATTAAATTGTAATTAATTTTTTAGGTTTGGATAAAATCGAATTTTTACAAGCACACGAAAACATGGAGATCTACCAGAAAGCTTACGACATCATCGAACATTTCTTCGGGCTGGAGGGAGAGGACGGCAGAGTGGCACCGTCCGTGAACGCGGAACAGCAGCAGTACAACTTCAGTACGGACCAGTCGGTGCCGATGGGTGGTTTCCAATTCTAAGTGCCGTGCTCCGGGCACTCGGCAAGTAGAGAAAATCGTTATACGACTGCGACACGAAGGAGCAGGTAAACAGAGGGGCGGGTACTAATCGTACAGCTTTTAATTAAAAAATAATTAATCCAAACTATTGGGCACCAGCTTGAAAAACAAAATTATTAAAAAAATAAATCGCAACTTGCCAGTGCGTAAATAAAATATTGTCTATCACATATGTAAGTGTTGAAAAATTTTAGTCACTATTCTACTCATGATCGTGAGACGAGACTTCTCTTGAATAGGAGTAATAACTTATAAGCGAATTTTATACTAGTATACCATTAGAATTAATGATACATTGTAAAAATAATTGTTTATTTGTGTAAATTGTAATATACATATTTTATTTTGTGACAATTGGTGGTTATCTGCACTTTGATTTGTTCAACTGGATCGAAGATGGGCAATTACGTATACAGTGTAAAATTCTAGCTTTAAATCAATCATTTCTTTCTCTGTTTATAGTTCTTGTATTGTAAAATAAATATAATTTGTTTTTCTCTTCTGCATAATTACGTAAATGATTTGTATTCACACGCGGATGTGAAGGCACACGACCAGGTACTGTATTTTCAATATGGAGAATGTAGACGCTATCAATTAAGTAATTTAGTGGTATTAAACAATTTTTCCTAAGACTATTTAGTTGTTTCTGTAAATACGTAATTTATTCAAAATAAAATTGAAATTCAACATGTTTTTAACAATTTCTGTTTCGGTACCAATCCTATTGATTTTATTAATAAAAAATATTCTTAATTAAATCTTCAAGGCGTTTATTTCATATTACATTATTAACTATTAAAATATAAAGAAATTTTTTTATAAAATATTTAATTGTTTCCTTTGACTGTATTTTTAGTTTATATGTGTGAAGTTGTAGTGTTTTATATTTATTTGTCAGTTGGGCAAGTTGAAGAAGTGTATCTCAAAAAGTAAGTATTTATATTAGTTTACCAAGAATGGAATTACAGGTAAAAGTATTTATTTTTTTTTAGTAGAACAGTACTCAATAAAAATGAATTCCTATTTGATATGGTGATAAAATTATTTGTTTTTTGTAAGTAGTCAGAGATGATGTATAAATAGTGAAAGTAAAACCAAGTATTAATCCATAAAATCGTTATAAGTTCGCAACCAAATATACATCAAAATATATACAGTATTAATTAAAAATAGTACTTATTTTTTATTATGTTAGTTAGTATATGCAAATTTTGTTAAAAAATAGTTGTAGTGTAATGTTAAAATGTTCATTTGCTATTAATTATTTAGTACGTGTTTAAACTATCTAAAATTTATATTTAATCAATTAAGAATAATTGTTTATTTGGTTGCATAAATATTCAAACATAAGGAATGAAGTTTTTATATTTACATTATTTATTTATAAACAATGTATTGTGTAATGGTTATTTGTTAAAAAAATATTTTCATTACGAAATGATGACATTTATTGAATATTTAATCCTTGCACAAAACATTAACTAAAAAAAAACTTTATTTACATTCGATATAATGGTGGATGCGCCGGGACAAATAAGTGATGAAATAAATTACTCTTTGTAGAATACGATTTTATTTAATCTTAAAGTAAGTACTATTAGAGGGACATAATGCATCTTTATTTAAATATAAATACTTCCTAATAATTAATAATGTGTATAATTTGCAGTCCTGATTTACCAGAACGAAACGTAATTAGTGGACATTTTTATGTCATAGAATATATATATTAAGGGTTTAATTATTAATAGTTGGAGAACTATAAATTGCTGGATTAATTATAATTATTTCCTATCCTGTAACTATTGATTTTCAAAGCAAATATAGCAATACAAACGTAACGTGTACAAACAATTCTAGATATGTAACAATTTCCAGTATAATCACTTTACTTTCGTAAATACGAATATGTAACTATTATAAAAAATGCTTTACTCTTTACTAGGAGTCCTAATTAAATTATTTATATGTAACTCTATTATCTATAAACATTGTTTATATTATTTTATAAATGTATTATTTTTATTTTTATTAATTCATTGAACGTACTAACAATGTACTGCTTACAGAGTTTTTCTATCCCAATATAAAATGCGTTATTATGCCCTTTACAGCTTTGATGGCATAATAAAGTGGAATATGGCCGGGCTGCAATAACTTTTATCGCTAATGAACGACCGAACCGACCGGCCGGTAATTTCGTTTGATTTCGCTAAAGGTGAATAGTTTCCATGGAAAATATAATATTGTAATATTCTGCACATTCAATTCGTATTGATGTGTAATCAAATGAACGTTTTTTTGCATTTTGAAGGGAATATTTAATTATGGCTTTAAGACTAAAAAGCTAGCAAATTAAGCCGTTTTCGTTGTAGTAATTGCGCAATTAAAGTATTACGGCGAAGTCTTGTTATCTACACAATTGCGCGGCAATTAATTACAAAAAGGAGAAGAGGGTGTTGGGAGGGGAATTTTAAGTGATCATTCCGGATTAATAAACAGACAATCCAATTAACACCCATAGCTGGCGCACCTTAATTAATACGTCTTACTAATGCTAGTAATTAGGGTTGGATAACTCCCCCTCTATAACGCTCTGATTACGGCGTTAACGTGAAATAATTATTCTAATCAGGTTTATATTATTCTGAGGGAATTTTTTATATTGTATATTTACAACGCGACAGATTCAGTATTAAAAAACGAGAATTCATCTACATTAAAATTCTCAAAAGAATTGCAAAGAGAATTAATAATTAAATGACAAAATAAATTCGCTCTATCATAAATAACTCAGTAGTTAATTCAATTAATTATTTTCGTTAAAAAAATGATTTTATTATTCACATAATGTTTGAACTTACTAGTAAAAAAATCATATTTCTTTCTTATAATAACACACAAAGGCGATGTTTGCGTATGTCTCACAAACGGATACAACAGTTAATTGGAAATTCCATCAATTTGCAAATTCCATTCCGCCAGTATAATCTCCGTAATAACGTCAGAGGAGTTAAACGAGGTTTGGGCATTAACTGAAAGCAAATTGCCTCTGTGTTATCATAAAACTCGATCGAGATCAGTTATCCGCCCAAACAAGAGGTAATTGTAACATATTAACGCACAACCATAGAACTGACATCGAGCTGGTTATAGTGAGCAATGCGTTATATAAATTTATATTTATTTATTCGATGTAACTACGGCGTTCGGATAACGATCGGGAATTTTCATGCCGGTGGACGACTTGTTTGGAGTGCCGGGGTTGTTTATTGGACGCGCAACTTGAAAGTTTACTGCAATCTAGATTATTCAGTTTATTCATGAGTGCGTTTGCGGATTTCTATTTTTGTTGGTATTTCTGTTACCAGGTTAAACGAGATTGGATTTAATAAAGTTTTAATGTATACGGTATCGAATCATGTAAATAGGAATAAATAGAAATGTATAAAGGTGTACTTAAAATGCAATTTGTTACAATATTCTTTTTTTAATCTAAATAATAACTTGACATTTTTTACCTAAACTTTCATGACATATTGTGAAAAAAGTATTAATAGATATTACAGATAATGATTTTGTAACTCTTCATTAGATTATTTATATTTTATTTATTTACTACAAATAGGTTTGCGTTTATGTTATAAAGTAATTTACAAAAAAAATGTTGCAAATACATAATTAGTTTGAAGATTTTTATTATGTACTAATAATATTTCTTGAGTAAACAAAGGCAATATCCTCTGCAACCTATAATCCACCCTAATAATCCCTAGTGTCTTTATAGAGCAGACGCTCTCGTATCCCTTCACGTACTAGATTTTTCACTTCCGTAGAGACAAATTCAATTTTCGGCTTTCATAGCGCACGGGGCGTCATGCGAGCGGAAAAGGCCGACCCCACTGGAGGTGGCGATTATATTACGTGCTTTTAAACTTAAAAAAACCTAATTCAGCAGTCGGCGCCTATAAACTTCATCTTTCGATTCGATAATAAATAAATCATCATCAGAACAGCTGTAAATAATTTCTCCGTTAATGAAACACGAATTTGTCGATGCATATTATTGTAATAATTCAAATTGTTTTAAAAATTTAATTCTACAGCATGTAATTTTAAATGGTTATATCTTTCTTTGTGAACTCGTAACCAACACCGCCCGCGTAATGTTATAAAAACAAACTCGTCTACGTTGTTTTAAGTGCATAATTACGAGCAGTCTCAAAGTGTTCCTTAACTTAATTAAAATATAATTTTATTCGGCGTAATTATTTGCGTTGCATTATGCGGACGCCCGCTATTTTAAATCACAAACATCGAACGCGCCTAAGTGGATAAAGGTGGGATCGATGGAATCCTAATTGAATGTCGAAATAAATAATGAAATTAGAAGGTGGCGAGGGCGGCGAGGGCGGTGACTGCTGATTAGAATGCGGCGTTTAATGGATTCACATGAACGCCCTCGTAACCCCACGTAGGTATATGTGTGTGCAATATTTGTTTCTCATTAATATTTCATCGGCTATTGGCGAGTGACTGGATGTCAAAGGGGGAGTCAGAGGGCGATTTGATATTTTAGGGCTATAACTCAATTTAGTTTAATAGAAATTATGTTTAACACTAGCGAGAGTTTAGCTTTTTTTGTTTTAATCAAACAGTGACAATGATATGTTTTTGAATCTTAGTAAATTTAAATTTTATAGACCAAAGACTAAAGACTGAAGACTGAAGACTGAAGACTGAAAAGACTGAATTCTGAGGACTGAATACTGAAGACTGGGGACTGAAGACTTAAAACTGAAGAGTTAAAACTGAAGACTGAAAAGACTTAATTCTGAAAGCTGAAGACTGAAGACTGAAAAGACTGAATTCTAAAGGCTGAATACTGAAGACTAAAGACTGATGACTTAAGACTGAAGATTGAAGACTGAAGACTGAAGACTGAAGACTGAAGACTGAAGACTGAAGACTGAATACTGAAGACTGAAGACTGAAGACTGAAGACTGAAGACTGAAGACTGAAGACTGAAGACTAAAGACTGAAGATTGAAGACTGAAGACTGAAGATTGAAGACTGAAGACCGAAGACTGAAGACTGAAGACTATAGACTATAGACTAAAGACGAAAGACCCAAGACCTAAGACCAAAGACCAAAGACCAAAGACCGAAGACTAAGGATCAAAGACCAAGGATCAAAGACCAAAGACGAAAGACTAAAGACCAAAGACTAAAAACTAATAATAAAAAAATAATATTTAAAATTTGACAAAATTGATGTAATTTCGCAAAAAAATTCAATTGTTCAAAGAAGAAATAATTGATCATCTTAAAATTCTCTTCAAAAGTTGAAAACAACTAAAATTAGACAAGCAAAAAAAAATTATATAATTTTGCCAAAAAAATAATTGAAATTTGCTAACAAACAGTTGAATCTGCTTTGAAAACTGCAAGAAAACATAAAACAATTAAAAAACTGTTTCTGCTTAAAATAGTTTCGAAATTTTATAAGAAATTGAAATTTGCTAAAAAGTAACTCTTAAAATATCAAAATTTGTTGAATGTCTCAAACAAAAATTGAAATTTGTTAAAAAGAACAATTGAAATTTTCACAAAAAACCATAAAACATTTTTTTATATGTCATAAAAAACCATTACAAAAAATGTAAATCTGTCAAATAATTGATTTAGAAAAAAAAAATTATTTACAATAAAACAGATATAAAGAATTGAAAATATATTGAGAAAACAATTGAACTTTACCATGAAGAGAACAAAAAAATTCATAATTTTTTTTTCAATAAATATAATTTTTTTAAAAATAACATCGTAAAAACAAAAAGAAAACAGTTGAAATCGACAGATTTTCAATTGTTTTCTTTTTGTTTTCACGATGTTATTAAAAAAAAATTATATAACAACAAATTGCCTAAGATAAAAAAAACTTTAGGAAAAAAATTGATAAAATTTTGCAAAAAAAAATTAAAATTTGTGGAAAATTTGGAAAGACGAAATAATTGATATTGAATTTAAAATTGATGGCATGCTGAATACATTAAAAAAAATTGATTTAGAAAAAAACATTCCCAAAGAAAAGGTCAGTTAAAATAGATACAATTTTACAAAAAAAGTTGAATTTAAAATTGACAGAATTTTCGAAAAAAAAACAATTGAAATTTGCTGAAAACATTTAAAAAACATTGATTTAAAAAAAAAACATTTGTAATTTCACAAAAACAAGTTTAATTAAAACAGTCGCAATTTTACAAAAACAAAACAATTGAATTTAAAATTGACGGAATTAAAAAAAAAACAATTGAAATTTGCTGAAAACATTTAAAAAAATTGATTTAGAAAAAAAGAAACAGTTATAATTTCTTAAAGAAAACGTCAGTTAAAACAGTTGCAATTTTACAAAAAAAACAATTGAACTTAAAATTGACGGAATTTTAGAAAAAAAAACAATTGAATTTAAAATTGACGGAATTTTAGAAAAAAACACAATTGAATTTGCTGAAAACATTTAAAAAAATTGATTTAGAAAAAAAAACAGTTGTAATTTCTCTAAAAAAACAATTGAATTTAAAATTTAAAACATTAAAAAAAATTGATTTAGAAAAAAAAAATAATAATTGAATTTAAAATTGATAGAAATTTAGAAATAAAAAAACAATTGAAATTTGCTGAAAACATTAAAAAAAAAACGATTAAAAAAACAGTTATAATTTTTCAAAGAAAATGTCAGTTAAAACAGTTTTTAATTTTACAAAAAAAAACAATTGAATTTAAAATTGATGGAATTTAAAAAACAAATTGAAATTTGCTGCAAACACTTAAAAACTTGATTTAAAAAAATCTCTGTAATTTCTCAAAGAAAAGTTCAATTAAAACAGTTGCAATTTAACAAAAAATTGAATTTAAAATTGACGGAATTTTAGAAAGAAAAGAAAAATTGAAATTTGCCGAAAACAGTTAAAAAATGATTTAGAAAAAAAATGTATAAAAAATTGCAAGAAAAAGTAATTCAAAATAAACTTTATAAAAATATATTTTAAAATTCTCTTTTAAAGTGAAAGTTCTACAAACAAAACAACTAAAATCAGGCAAGAAATAAAAAAAAAGAACAAAATCGATGGATTTTCACCAAATTTGTTAAAACAGTTGAATTTGCTTTGAAAAATTGCAAGAAAACAAAATAATAAAAAAAAATTGAAATTTGCCAAAAAAAACTAAAAAAAAACAAAATAAAATTTGAGTTTTACAAAAAATTAAATTACACTGAATTGACAACTCATCTAACACGTACTATAGGTCGCAACCAAAAACAATTGAAATTAGGCAAGAAAAAATCTTAAGACCTTTTGCGAGAACAAAGCAAAAACAATTGAGAATCTGTCAAAAAAATACTAAGAAAAAAATACTTACTACTTACAAATATTACAAAATTGATAGGTACACAAAAAAACAATTGAAATATTGAGAATAGTTGAAATTTCTCAAAGAAAAATTCAGTTAAAACAGTGAAAATGAGGGAATTTTAGACAAAAAAAAATTGAAATTTGCTGGAAACAGTAAAAACTTAAAGAAAAATTTAATTGATTAAGAAAAAAAAAGAAACTGATGAAAATTGTAAGAAAAAAAACTATTCGAAATAAACGTTATGGAAATATATTTTTAAAATTCTCTTTAAAAGTGAAAATTCTACAAAAAAACAAACAACTAAAATCAGACAAAATCGATGGAATTATTTAGCCTCAGTATGAAATTTGCCAAAAATCCCTTTAATGTAACCCTCCTCAATAAATTCTGTACCCCCCGAAACCCCAATATCCCCCCTAAACACAAACACCCATCAATCACGCTACATCAACTCATTAGTTCGAATCATCCTGACGGTTAAGCTAGCTAGCAAAGATATTTATTTTTTAAACATAACCTAGAGTCAAGACAGGGCGGAAAGACCGATGGTCGATAGCCCAAACGGACAGACTAACCATTATTGCAAAACATCTGTATATATTCCCCATATTGTATAATATTGTGTTCGAATAAAGATATTATTCTCTCTCTCGATGGAATTTTGCCAACTTTGTTAAAACAGTTGAATTTGCTTTGAAAAATTGTAAGAAAACAGAGCAATTGAAAATCTGTTTCTACTTAAAATATTTGAAATTTTTCAAAAACAATTGAAATTGGCCAAAAAAACTAAAAAAAACACAACTGAATTGAAAATTCATCCAAATATTATAGATTACCACGTGGTAACGGTCGCAAAATTGTCAAGAAAAAGCCTAAAGACCTTTCGAAAGAAAAAAAAAACAGAAAAAAACAATTGAAATATTGAGAACAGTTGAAATTTCTCAAAATCAGTTTAAAACAGTTGCTATTTTGGAAAAACTAAACAATTGAAATATTGACAACAGCCGAAATTTCTCAAATTTAGTTAAAACATTTGCAATTTTGGAAAAAAAAACAATTAAATTTAAAATTTACGGAATTTTACAAAAAATCAACTTCTTAAAGAAAAAAATAATTGATTTTAAAAAAACATTAAAAATTGGAAGAAACGAACAATTCAAAACAAACGTTATAAAAATACATATATTTTAAAAGGTTTCGCCAAATTTGTTAAAATAATTGAATTTGCTTTGAAAAATTGCAAGAAAACAAAACAATTTAAAATCTGTTCCTGCTCAATATTTAAAATTTTATAAAAACTATGAAGTTTTGCTAAGAGAAAAAAAACAAAAAAAAAAACAAAATAAGTTGAGTTTTACAAAAAAATGAAATTAAACTGAATTGAAAATTCAACCAAATAGATTACCATGAAGTAACGGTCGCAACAATTCTCTTCACAAAAATGAAATTTGTTAAGAAAAAAAAAACAATTGAAATTTGCCAAGAAAAAATCTCAAGACTTTTCGAGAGAATAAAAGAAACAATTGAAATATTGATAACAGTTGAAATTACTCAAATCCAGCTAAAACAGTTGCAATTTCGGTAAAAACAGAATTTGTTGAAAATTGACGGAATTTTACAAAAAAAAAACAATTGAAATTAGCTGAAAACAGTAAAAACTTCTTAAAGACAAATTAATCTATGGATTTTCGCTAAATTTTTTAAAACAGTTGAATTTGCTTTGAAAAATTGCAACAAAACAATTGAAAATCTGTTTCTGCTCAAAATATTCGAAATTTTTGCAAAAACAATTGAAATTTGCTAAGAAAAAACAAACAAAAAACAAAAGCTACATTAGTTGAGTTTTATAACATGAAATTACACTGAATAGAAAATTCATCCAAATAGATAATTACGTAATAAAGGTCGCAACTATTGTCTTCATAAAAATGAAATTTGTTAAAAAAAAAACAATTGAAATTTGTGAAGAAAAAACATTAAGGCTTTTTGCGAGAATTAAAAAAAAATTGAAATTCTATCAATAAATACCAAAAAAAAAACACTTTTCACAAAGAAAAAACAAATTTGCTAAAAAAAAACAAAAGCAAAATTTGTTGAGTTTTACAAAATGAAATTACACTGAATTGAAAATTCATCCAAATAGATAATCACGTAATAACGGTCGCAACCATTGTCTTCATAGAAATGAAATTTGTTAAAAAACAATTGAAATTTGGGAAGAAAAAACCTTAAGACTTTTTGCGAGAACCAAAAAAAATTTAAAAATACCAGAAAAAACAATTGAAATTTGTAGAAATTTTAAAAAGACTAAAAAAAGAGATTTGATTAAAATACATATAAGAAATTGGAAAAGAAACAATTGATAAATTTAAAAAAAAAAAACAAGTGGCATTAAAACCTTAAGACAAAATAGAAAATTTTAAGAATATTATAAAAAAAAACAATTCACATATTGAGAATGAGAACAATGAAAAATTCAAAGAAAAATCGCTACTTTAAAATAGATGTACGTACAAAAAAAAACAAAAAATAAAAACAATTAAAATCTACAAAAAGAAATTACAATAAACATATTTTTTTAAGGCTTTTTAAATTTCCTACATTAATAATTTAACCTTTTGTTGTTTTTGTTTTCAGAAAATCGGCTAAAAAGTTAAAAAAAAGTTTAATAATTACTTTCAAATATTAAAAACAAAACCATAATTGAAATTTTGTTTAAATTAGACTTTCTATAATTTTTTTCATACTAAAATTATAAAAGTAAAAACTGTTTGTAAAAGAGATAGAAATTTCTAATAATACTTGTTTTTCAATTAAAAATTAATTAATTGCAATTAAGGAAAAAACAATTGAAATTTGCCATGAAAGAAAAAGCGAAATTAATGGAATATTTGTTAGTGAAAAACAACAATTGAAATTTAAAAAAAAATAGTGAAACATAACCAAGTGCTTAATTAATCCTTTTATTATTGTTAAAAAAGTTTTTCAAAACAAAAAATAATTCATTTAGATGAGAAAAGATAGAAATTGAGTGAAAGAAAAATAAAAAATCATCGAAAAAGTTTCTAACAATAAAATTGAATTAAAAAGAGAAAATAAAATTGGATTAAATTATTATTATTATTAAATAACTTTAAGAAAAAAAAAGAGATTGGCATTTTACAAAACAAAACAATTGAAATTGGTTACGAAACAAATGAAATTTGACGAGAAACAAACTTTAAGACAAAAATGCAAAATTGATAAACACAAAGAAAAAAATAAATATGAAATTTAAAATTTCTTAAAGAAGTAATAGTTCTCTTAAAACAGTTGCAATTTTAAAATTAAAATTTGTGAAGAAAAACAAGAACGAAAAATATTGACAGACTTTTGCAAAAAAAAAACAGTTAAAATTGGTAAAATGTGATTAAAATTGCAAGAAAAAATAAATACAATTAATAATTTGTTGTTTGAACTTTAATTCCGAGAAAAAGAGAGGAAGGAGAGGCAGAGGGAGAGAGATTGGAAGATTGGATGAGAGGGGGCGGTAGAGGGAGAGAGAGAGAAAGATAATAATAATGGTAATAATAATAATACTGATTTATTTGTGTTCAGACATTATAAAATGTATTACATTGTCAATATATATAGAAAATTATTTTAAATATTTACACTTTATAACTTTGTTTTTGATTATCAAACATAAACCTTTATTTAAACTTTTTATCAAAATGTAGAAAACGTTCAATGAATAATCTTGGAGTATTTTAGGTCGATAGCAATTATTTTTATATTTCTTTCAAGCTGTCCAAATTAATAAAAATGTTACATCGAAAATAATTTTCTAAAAAATATAAAACTATAAATATTACAATAGTTAGTTTATAATATAGAAAAAATGTTTAATTAGTGATTTTGGAGTGTTTTAGGTCTGTGGCAATTGTTTTTATATTGTTTTCAAAGCTGTGCAAATTAATAAAAATTTTACATCGATTCCTCTTTTTTGAATGTAATTTTCTAAAAAATGTGAAACTATAAATATTATAATTGCAGAAAAATGTTTAATTAATAACATTTGAATGTATCAAGCCGATAGCAATTGTTTTTATATTTTTTTAAAGCTGTTGAAATGAATACATATTTTACGTCGAATCGATCGATTGAAAATTATTTTTTATAAGATATAAAGCCGCAGTTATTATAGTTTTAAGTTTATAATAAAGAATATGGTTTAGTTATTAATGTTTGAATGTTTCACCACCAAGTGAACGCCGCCATCATACAAGAATTAGAAAATATTTGTTCAGTTTTGTTTTGATAGCATTAATTGACTAGATTTGTTTTACCCTCTAGAAAACTTATAATTCTTGGATGTCTTCTCTCTCTTGGTAAAAGAAATATTCTCGTTGGTGTAGGATGGATTTGTTGGATTATGTTGTTCATCAGAATTCTGGTTTATTGATTTTATGAAGGATTTTTATTAAATAAATTAATTATTGGTCCACAAGAGAAAAATGTTATCCTTTATAAATTTCCTTTTTTGTTTTCTTGTTTGTATAGATTTTCTAAAAAATACATTTTAACATTAGTTTAGTTTAATATAAGATTGACAAGGCTAGTTAACCTAATTCCTCGACTATTTGCAATTCATATCATTTGAAAGTGACGAGGGTGATTTATTGAAGTGTAAATATTAGTTAGGACTCAAATACACAAATTTAACGATTCAACGATCTAAAGATGTACTGATAAATTTGCAGAGCTTAATGAATACTAGCAATATTTAAAGCCTGGATTTAATTAATAGTATTACAATTACAATTCAATTAATTGCAACTATAATACAGCAAATTAAATAAATATTCTGTTTGTCGTTGCAGTATTGTTGAATATTAAAATATATAATCTTCAGTTAAGCGTAATTTAATTTTAGGTGTTAAGTTTGTGGAGCAGTTGTAGTTCCTAGTGAAATATAAAATAATATATTTCTTAAATTATGTTCTTGTAATATTGTATTTATTAATAAATTATTAATTTTTGATATATTTTAGTGAAATATAGTTTTGGATAATTGATTGAAACAATTTCACTCGGTACCATGTAAGTAAAATGTGTATAATAAGGCCGCCACCACTACCCCCTCTACCGTACGGGAAGGAGGCCGTCGTCGTCGTCGTCGTCGGCGTCGGCGTCGGTGCCGGTGTCAGCTGAGCGACGCTCTTCGGACGCACACACACTGTCAGTCGTCAGTCGGCTGACGGCCGCGAACTCAAGAACATGACGCTCTTGCACGGATCCTGGACATTAGACTGTACGTAGTGTTTAGGAGCTCGTCGGTTGCGAGCACTTAGTGAAATGCTTTGGTGCTATCATGTTTTTTTACTATAAGCTAGACCAATCCATCGCTCAAAGTAAGTTTTATGTTAAATGTCGAAAAATTCAAAACTAAGTTTTGAAACAAAAATAATAAAAAAAAAAATAAATGTAAAAATATATGAATTAATTAATAATGAATGAATTAATTAATTAATAAATAATTAAATTTGTTTTAGAAGTTTTATTGATGTTAACAATAAAATGCAATAAATGCAATTATTTTCTTTAAAAATATAATATTTAAGAAAGAAAAGTTCGATAATATAGCAACAGTATATTTGGTATTAATTAATTTTAATATTTAAACAAATTAAGAATTTTATTATACATAACTGTAAATTATATTATATAAAATAAATTATTATTATGTAATATATAATGAAATGTATTTTTGTAAAAGGGGATTCTCTAAATAAATTTAAATCATTTTGCAACAGTATTAACAAAAATTATAAACCTTTTATTTATTCGCCAAATATAATTTAACAATCAAATAAATTAACATATTCAATTCGATTAATTTCATATTGTACCAAATTATTACTGTTTTAAATAAAAGTTTGTTCTTTCACTGATGAAGGTTTAAATTAAATTACACTTGGTTTGTTTCAAAAATTGTGAAACAAACCAAGTGTAATTTAATTTAAAACATTATCAGTAATAGTTCAAAATAAGTTTCATTTCGTGATAATTCAAAATAAGTAAAACAATTAACTTTTTAATAAAAAGTGATACCAACAAAGTTAATTGTTTAACTTATTTTGAATAGTTCAAAATGTTTCACCAAGTGATGAGAAATTGTTTGTTTTTGTATTATTTTAATTATTTATTAATACATTAAAAACACATTAATAATAATATTAAATTTCAATATTCTACATTATAAATTTATAAAACCACCATGAAAGTTAATAGGCGTAGATTTTATTCAGTGTAAATCAATAAATTCCGACGTTTTTTTTATTATAAAATCAGTAACTGTAATAAAAGTTGGCAAGCGTTCTGTATAATAAAAAATATGTATATGTATAAATCAAGAGAATAAATACGCCCTTTGTTCCCTTAGACTCTTTATAAATATTATTTACATAATACACATTAATAAATATTCAATAAACGGCGTAGACGGAACGTCTCAATGGTGAACGAAAATTTTATTAAGATGAAATTTAATGAGGTGGAAAAATATTGTTAGAATATGAAAATTTAAACGGATAAAAAAAATATATTTTTATATAATTGAGGTCTATCAATGGTAATCAAATAATTTTGTTATTTAAAATGGAAATATATAAATTGGAGAATTAAATAAAGACCACCAACCCACCCTATATATATATATTGGTAATTTCAACACTGTTACTATTTAATATTAAGATAACGACAATGTCTGATTTTCAAATTTGTTTTGACACACTGTGTCTTCTTCAGGTGAAGAAAATATACAGATATATACCTGAAGAAGCCAGAATGTGGCGAAACATATGTAGTGTTAAAAATAAAATAATTTAATGTTTAATGTTTATTAGCTTTATTCAATGTGCTAACAAAAATGGTCTAAATATTTATATACATACATAACTTCAAATTAATTTTAACCGAATGGACCGAGTTCACCTGTGATGATCTTCCACTCTTACCCAGAGTCTTCTGAATTTATCCATGACAAACATGATGCTGATTTTATGTGATTTCGGCATTTTAATTTCAGTTTATGAAATTGTGGTTTCTGTTATACTGACAGTTTATACATTAAATTACGTTTTAAACTTTCACAACATTTGGCATTCCTGATGGTACAGTGTAGCTTTACATCATCAAAATGTTACAATTCAGGACCTTGACAACATCATTAAAAATATAAGAAATTATAATTAATGATTGTTTAAGTTTCCTAAAACACAAATAGTTAATGCGGATGTGATTATTATTTTTTATAAGCACTATTGTAGCTTATAAAATTTTACCCCCTAGATTTAAATTAAAAACGCCGATTTATTTCTTATATAAAAAAAATACAAGCTGATCTATAAGAAATCTGCTTGTAATGATTTTGGTATACGATTAAACACTGATGAGAAGTTTGCATGCTAACTTAGTTAACATTTGCTTGTAATCAAATTAAAAATCAGAAAATACGTTTATAATTCATAGATTGGAGGGTTAGAGGCCACCCACCCACCCTACATATATATGGGTACTTTCATTACTGTTACTGTTTTAGTTTCTTAAAACAAACCCAGTTAATGTAGATGTTGTTACTGTCTATATAAGCACTATTGTAGCTTAAGTTTCATTGTAAATGTAACGATGGGTGGGTGTCCACTATCTCACCCTCCAGTTTTAAAAAATGAAGCGGCGGATTTTCATTAAAAATTAATATTTAAAAGAGTTTACACGTTATATATAGTAAAACTCTGATTGTAATCAAATTGGTATTCAATAAAACACTTGTGTATGATCCATAAGCTGGAGGGTGGGATAGAGGCCACCCGCCCACCCTACATATATATATTGGTACTTTCATCACTGAAACAGTTGTAGTTTCCTGAAACAAAAACAGAAAATGCAAATGTTTTTATTCACTGTTGTAGCTTAAGTTTAATCAAATATGTAGGGTGGATGGGTGGTTTAAGAAATGAAGGGACGGTTTTTCCCATTTTAACAGAGGAGTTTATTATTTATATCCAGTAAATATCTGATTTTAATCAAATTGGTATTCAGTAAAATACTCGTGTATGATTTATAAGTTGGAGGGTGGGATAGAGGCCACCCACCCACCCTACATAAATATTGGTACTTTCATCACTGAAATAGTTGTAGTTTCCTGAAACAAAAACAGAAAATGCAAATTTTCTTCTTGTAATCAAATTGGTATTCAATAAAACACTTGTGTATGATCCATAAGCTGGAGGGTGGGATAGAGGCCACCCGCCCACCCTACATATATATTGGTACTTTCATCACTGAAACAGTTGTAGTTTCCTGAAACAAAAACAGAAAATGCAAATGTTTTTAATCATTTTATAAACACTGTTGTAGCTTAAGTTTAATCAAATATGTAGGGTGAGTGGGTGGCCACTATTCCACCCTCCAGTTTAAAAAATGAAGCGACGGCTTTTTCATAAAAATAATATTTAAAAAGAGGAGTTTATAATTTAAATACAGTAAAAATTTGATTTTAATCAAATTGGTATTCAGCAAAATACTCGTGTATGATTTATAAGTTGTAGGGTGGCATAAAAAAAAAGTGCAGCTTTAGTTTTATTAAATATGTAGGGTGGGTGGGTGGTCACTATTCCACCTTCAAGTTTCCAATTATTAGCCACGATTTCTATATGGACGAAATATAAAAAATGGAAGTTTTCCTGCTTTAAATTTAATTAAAATCTGATTGCAATGAAATAGGAATTCAGCAAAACACTTGTTATATTTTTTAAGATGGAGGCTGGTATAGAGGCCACCCATCCACCTTACATATATATATTGATACTTCAACTACTGTAAGTGTTTAAGTTCCCTACAATACAAACAGATTAGGTAAATGTTGCTGATGATTTTATAAGCACTATTGTAGCTTTAGTTTCATTGTAAATGTAGGGTGGGTGGGTGGCTACTATCACACCCTTCAGTTTTAAAAAATTAAGCGGCGTTTTCATTAAAAAAATTATTAAAAAGAGGAGTTTACACGTTATATTTAGTAAAATTCTGATTGTAATCAAATTGGTATTCAACAAAATACTCGTGTATGATCTATAAGATGGAGGTGGGATAGTGGCCACCCATCCACCCTACATATTATATTATATTTGGTATTTCCAACACTAAAACAGTTGTAATTTCCTGAAACAAGAACAGAAAATACAGATGTTGTTTTTAATTTTATAATCACTATTGTAGCTCTAGTTTTATTAAATATGTAGGGTGGGTGGGTGGCCACTATCCTGCCCTCCATCATTAAATTATAAGCGACAATTTTTATATGATAGAAATATTAAAAAGAGAGAAGTTTTCCGTGGTAAATATAATTAAAATCTATTTGCAATTAAATTGGAATTCAGCAAAATATTCGTTTATATTTTTTAAGTTGGAGGGTGGGATAGAGGCCACCCACCCACCCTACATATATATTGATACTTTCACTACTGTAACTGTTTTAGTTCCCTAAAATACAAACAGATTATGTTAATGTTGCTGATAATTTTATAAGCACTATTGTAGTCTAACTTTCATTGTAAATGTAGGATGGGTGGGTGCCTACTATCACACCCTCCAGTTTTAAAAAATGAAGCGCCAAATATTATTTAAAAGAGTTCACACGTTATATACAGCAAAAATCTGATTGTCATCAAATTGTTATTTAACAAAACACTCGCGTATGATCTTGAAGTTGGAGGGTGGGATAGAGGCCACCCACCCACCCTACATATATATTGGAACTTTCACCACTGAAACAGTTTTAGTTTCCTGAAACGAAAACAAAAATTGCAGATGAGATTATTGAATTTTTATACACTATTGCAGCTTTAGTTTTATTAAATATGTAGGATGGGTGGGTGGCCACTATCCCACCCTCCAGTTTTTGATTATTAGCCACGATTTTTAAATGGATGAAATATTAAAAAAAAGAGAAGTTTGCATGGTAAATTTAATTAAAATCTTTTTGCAATCAAATTGTAATTCAGCAAAACATTCGTTTATATTTTTTAAAATGGAAAGTGAAATAGAGGCCACCCATCAGCCCTACATATATATTGATACTTATATAATTATTGTAACTATTTAAGTTTCATAAAATACAAACAGATTATGTAAATGTTGCTGAAAATTTTATAAGCACTATTGTAGCCCAAGTTTCATTGTAAATGTAGGGTGGGTGGGTGGCCACTATCACACCCTCCACTTTTAAAAAATTAAGCGACGGTTTTTTCATTAAAAAATAATATAACAACGAGGAGTTTACACGTTATATTTAGTAAAAATTTGACAAAAATTTTATAACAAAACACTCGGGTATGATCTTGAAGTTGGATGGTGGGATAGAGGCCACCCACCCACCCTACATATATATTGGTACTTACACCACTAAAACAGTTTTAGTTTCCTGAAACGAAAACAAAAAGTGCAGATTATTGAATTTTTATACATTATTCCAGCTTTAGTTTTATTAAATATGTAGGGTGGGTGGGTGGCCACTATCCCACCCTTCAGTTTTTGATTATTAGTCACGATTTTTATATAGATGAAAAATTAAAAAAGGGAAGTTTTCCTGCTTTAAATTTAATTAAAATCTGATTGCAATGAAATTCTAATTCAGCAAAGCACTTGTTTGAATTTTTTAAGTTGGAGGGTTGAATAGAGGCCACCCACCAACCCTACCTATGTATTGATACTTCAACTACTGTAACTGTTTTAATTCCCTAAAACACAAACTGATTATGTAAATGTTGCTGATGATTTTATAAGCACTATTGTAGTGTAAGTTTCATTGTAAATGTAGGGTGGGTGGGTGGCCACTATCACACCCTTCAGTTAAAAAAAAATAAGCGACTGTTTTTTCATTAAAAATAATACATCAACGAGAAGTTTACACGTTATATTTAGTAAAAATCTGATTGTAATCAAATTAGTATTCGGCAAAACACTCGTGTATGATGCATAATTTGGAGAGTGGGATAGAGGCTACCCACCCACCCTACATATATATTGGTACTTACACCACTAAAACAGTTTTAGTTTCCTGAAACGAAAACAAAAAGTGCAGATGAGATTATTGAATTTTTATACACTATTGCAGCTTTAGTTTTATTAAATATGTAGGGTGGGTGGGTGGCCACTATCCCACCCTCCAGTTTCAAATTATTAGCCACGATTTTTATATGGATGAAATTTAAAAAAAAAAAGTTTGCATGGTAAATTTAATTAAAATCTGTTTGCAATCAAATTGGTATTCAGCGGAATATTCGTTTATATTTTTTAAGTTGGAGGGTGGGATAGAGGCCACCCACCCACCCTACATATGTATTGATACTTTCACTACTGTAACTGTTTTAGTTCCCTAAAATACAAACAGATTATGTAAATGTTGCTGATGATTTTATAAGCACTATTGTAGCCTAAGTTTCATTGTAAATGCAGGGTGGGTGGGTGGCTACTATCACACCCTCCAGTTTAAAAAATGAAGCGACGGCTTTTTCATAAAAATAATATTTAAAAAGAGGAGTTTATAATTTTAATACAGTAAAAATTTGATTTTAATCAAATTGGTATTCAGCAAAATACTCGTGTATGATTTATAAGTTGAAGGGTTGGTAAGAGGCCACCCACCCACCCTACAAATATATTGTTACTTTTACAACCGAAACAGTTGTAGTTTTCTGAAACAAAAATCGAGAATGAAGATATTTTTATTCATTTTATAAAAACTATTGCAGCTTAAGTTTAATGAACAATGTTGGGTAGGTGGGTGGCCACTATCCTGCCCTTCAGTTTTAAATTATTAGCGACGAGTTTTATATCAAAAAAATATTAAAAAAGAGAAGTTTGCCTGTTAAATTTATTTAAAACCTTATTGCAATCAAACTGGAATTCAGCAAAATACTTGTTTATATTATTTAAGATGGAGGGTGGGATAGAGGCCACCCACCCTACATATATATATTGATACTTCAACTACTGTAACTGTTTTAGTTCCCTAAAATACAAACAGATTATGTAAATGTTGCTTATGATTTTATAAGCACTGTTGTAGTCTAAGTTTCATTGTAAATGTAGGGTGGGTGGGTGGCCACTATTACAGTCGTCAGTTTTAAAAAAAATAACCGACGGTTTCTTCATTAAAAAAATAATACATCAACAAGGAGTTTACACGTTATATTTAGTAAAAATCTGATTTTAATCAAATTAGTATTCAGCAAAACACTCGTGTATGATGCATAATTTGGAGGGTGGGATAGAGGCCACCCACCCACCCTACATATATATTGGTACTTTCATCACTAAAACAGTGGTAATTTCCTGAAAGAAAAACAGAAAATACAGATGTTATTAATTTTATAAACACTATTGTAGCTTTAAGTTTTATTAAATATGTAGGGTGGGTGGGTGGTCACTATCCTGCCCTCCATTTTTAAATTATAAGCGATAATTTTTATATGATAGAAATATTAAAAAGAGAGAAGTTAGCATGCTAAATTTAATTGAAATCTGATTGCAATCAAATTGGAATTCAGCAGAACATTCGTTAATATTTTTTAAGGTGGAGGGTGGGATAGAAGCCACCCACTTACCCTACATATCTATTGATACTTCAATTACTGTAACTGGTTAAGTTCCCTAAAATACAAACAAATCATGTAAATGTTGCTGATGGTTATATAAGCATAATAGTAGCTTAAATTTCATTGTAAATGTAGGGTGGGTAGGTGGCCACTATCCCACCCTCCAGTTTAAAAAAAATAAGCGACGGGTTTTTTCATTAAAAAATAATATATCAACGAGGAGTTTACACGTTATATTTAGTAAAAATTTGATTGTAATCAAATTGGTATATAACAAAACACTTGGGTATGATCTTGAAGTTGGAGGGTGGGATAGAGGCCACCCACCTACCCTACATATATATTGGTAGTTACGCCACTAAAACAGTTTTAGTTTCCTGAAACGAAGACAAAAAGTGCAGATGAGATTATTGAATTTTTATACACTATTGCAGCTTTAGTTTTATTAAATATGTAGGGTGGGTGGGTGGCCACTATCCCACCCTCCAGTTTTTGATTATTAGCCATGATTTTTATATGGATGAAATATTAAAAAAGAAAAGTTTGCAGGGTAAATTAAAATCGGTTTGCAATCAAATTGGTATTCAGCGGAACATTCGTTTATATTTTTTAAGTTGGAGGGTGGGATAGAGGCCACCCATCTACCTTACATATATATTGATACTTTAATTATTGTAACTGTTTAAGTTTCATAAAATACAAACAGATTATGTAAATGTTGCTGATGATTTTATAAGCTATATTGTAGTCTAAGTTTCAATGTAAATGTAGGGTGGGTGGGTGGCCATTATCACACCCTTCAGTTAAAAAAAAATAAGCGACTGTTTTTTCATTAAAAATAATACATCAACGAGAAGTTTACACGTTATATTTAGTAAAAATCGGATTGTAATCAAATTAGTATTCGGCAAAACACTCGTGTATGATGCATAATTTGGAGAGTGGGATAGAGGCCACCCACCCACCCTACATATATATTGGTACTTACACCACTAAAACAGTTTTAGTTTCCTGAAACGAAAACAAAAAGTGCAGATGAGATTATTGAATTTTTATACACTATTGCAGCTTTAGTTTTATTAAATATGTAGGGTGGGTGGGTGGCCACTATCCCACCCTCCAGTTTCAAATTATTAGCCACGATTTTTATATGGATGAAATATTAAAAAAAAAGTTTGCATGGTAAATTTAATTAAAATCTGTTTGCAATCAAATTGGTATTCAGCGGAACATTCGTTTATATTTTTTAAGTTGGAAAGTGGAATAGAGGCCACCCACCCACCCTACATATATATTGATACTTTCACTACTGTAACTGTTTTAGTTCCCTTAAATACAAACCGATTATGTAAATGTTGCTGATGATTTTATAAGCACTAGTTTAGTTTAAGTTTCATTGTAAATGTAGGGTGGGTGGCCACAATCACACCCTCCAGTTTTAAAAAAATTAAGCGACGGTTTTTCAATTAAAAAAATAATATATCAACGTTCTTTTTAGTAAAAATCTGGTTGGAATCAAATTAGTATTCAACAAAATACTCGTGTATGATCCATAAGTTAGAGGGTGGGATAGAGGCCACCAACCCACCCTACATATAAATTGGTACTTTCATCACTGAAAGAGTTGTAGTTTCCTGAAACAAAAACACAAAATACAAATGTTTTTGTTCGTTTTATAAACACGATTATACCTGAAGTTTAATTAAATATGTAGGGTGGGTGGGTGGCCACTATACCACCCTCCAGTTTCAAATTATTAGCCACAATTTCTGTATGGATGGAATATTAAAAAAAGGAAGTTTGCCTGCTATTAATTTAATTAAAATCCGATTGCAATCAAACTAGAATTCAACAAAACACTTGTTTATATTTTTTAAGTTGGAGGGTAGGGTAGAGGCCACCCACTTACTTTTCATGTGAATTAATACTTTCACTAATGTTCCCTAAAATACAAACAGATTATGTAAATGCTGCTGATGATTTTATAATGACTATTTTAGCCTAAGTTTTATTGTAAATGTAGGGTAAACGGGTGGCCACTATCCCACCCTTCAGTTTTAAATTATAAGCGACGGTTTTTTCATAAAAATTTCCCTAGAATAAAAAAAAAGAAGTGACGGTTTTCTCATTAAAAGAAATATTAAAATACATGTTATATTTAGTAAAAATCTGATTGTAATCAAATTGATAGTCAGCAACATACTCGTGTATGATTTATATGTTGGAGGGTGGAATAGAGGCCACCCACCCACCCTACATATATATTGTTACTTTCACCACTGAAACAGTTGTAGTTTTCTGAAACAAATACAGAAAATGCAGATGTTTTTATTCATTTTATAAACACTATTGTAGCTTAAGTTTAATTAATTATGCAGGGTGGGTGGGTGGCCACTATCCCACCTTCCAGTTTCAAATTATTAGCCACGATTTCTATTTGGAAGAAATATTAAAAATATAGCGACGGATGTTTCATTAAAAAATTATATTTAAAAAGAAAAGTTTACAAGTTTTTTCAAATAAAAATCTTATTGTAATCAAATTGGTATTCGTGTATGATTTATAAGTTGGAGGGTGGTATAGAGGTCACATTAGCACTTTCATTACTGAAACAGTTGCGGTTTCCTATACTACTATTCCCCACTATACCACCCTCCAGTTCTAAATTATAAGCGACAATTTTTTTATGAAAAATATTTAAAAAAGAGAAGTTTGCATGCTAAATTTGATTAAAAACTGATTTCAATAAAATTGTAATTCAGCAAATCCATTGTTTATAATCTATAGGTTGGAGGATGGGATAGATACCACCCTCGCATTCTACATACTTTCACCACTGAAACCTTTGTAGTTTCCTGAAATAAAAACAAAACAAGTAGATATTTCTATTCGTTTCATAAACACTATTGTAGCTTAAGTCTAATTAAATATGTAGGGTGGGTGGGTGGCCACTATTCCACCCTCCAGTTTTAAATTATAAGCGAGGGGTTTTTCATAAAAATTGATATTTAAAAAGAGTAGTTTACGTAGTACATATAGCAAAAACTTCATTGTAGGTAAAATGGTATTCAGCAAAACACACGTGTATGCTTTATAGGTTGGAGGGTGGGATAGAGGCCACCCACCCACCCTGCATATATATTAATACTTTCATCACTGAAGCAGTTGTAGTTTTTTGAAACAAATACAGAAAATGTAGATGGTTTTATTTATTTTAAAAGCACTGTTGTAGCTTTAGTTTTATGAAATATGTAGGGTGGGTGGGTGGCCACTATCCCACCCTCCAGTTTTAAATTAAAAATACCAATTTCTTTATAGAAAAAATATGAAACCACCACTGTAAGTGATTTAGGATTTTTTTAAACACAAACGTATTATATAAATGTTTTAAGTTAATTTTTAATGCTTAATTTTAAATGTATATATATATATATAGGGTGGCCGGATGTATACTCTCCCACCCTCGAATTTTATGATGTTTTTTTCCATAAAAGAAAAAAAACAATATCATAAAGGAGAAGCTTACATGCTAAACTTGATTACAAACAAAGTCTGTTTGTAATCAAGTGGTTATTCATCAAAGAAAAACTAAATGTATGTAGTGTAGTTTAGGGGATGGTATAGATGCCACCCGCCTATTCTTTATATTAATTGTTATTTTTACTAGTAATGTTTTAGTATTTTTCATTATAAAAATTTATTTAATCTTAGAAAATAGCAATATTTCAACGGGTACATAATGAGAATAAATGGTGGATGCGCCGGGCGACACAATATATAATTATTTATTTTATATTTTTTATATATGTGATAACAAATTAGATTATTTTATCGTATTATATTGAGGCATATTTATAACACAAAGAATTTTCTTGATGGTTTTATAACACAAAAAATTGTCTTGATGTTTTTTCTAAACCACTTCAGAAATTTTGTATGAATCATCCCTCTTTCACCGCTTTGTCACCGAAGTTGTTCATTTTTAATTCCTGTTTCAAGCGAGTAGTTTAAAACAATATTCAACGTGTCACTATTAAAAATACTTTCTTTCTAAATAAGTCTAGCAACTTGTGATTATATAAATTTATTTATTTATACTCAAAAATTTATAACGAATAATAATATAAATTTATTTATAATTTAAAAAAAAATACGTTACGTTTTAAAATATAAATATTTTATCATTTACACTATTAAAATTATAATAATATCGGCAAATATGTATTTTAACAGCTTACAAAATTAAATATTTGATTTAAAACTGCGATTTCGATGAAAGCCCCGAATCAAATCCAATAGCACGCCCCTATTTGCTCAACACGCGTCCCGGTGAATAGGGCCGAAAATAACATTTCAATACCGGTAAAAAAATATAAAACATAAATAATGCAAATCCCCCCCTTCGGTGTATTATTGCACGGGTTCAAACCTACACACATCCGGATATTGATATTTACGGATACGTATTCTGATATTACACGGGAAGGGAAATATATGCATTTTTCATGGGTCGCGATCCCTAAAAGCTCTTACTTATGTTTGGTCAAAGCCTGATCGATTTGGAACGTACAAATCAAGTCGGCGCGGTAAGGATTGGCGGAAGGGCAAAGGGTGGATGGTCGGATGGATGGATGGATGGATAGATTCGTGCACGCTCCCGCCTGATTGTATGTGTGTGTGTGTAAGTGTATTTGCATTTCGCAGAAAATTCCCTTCTGCGGCTTCCAGCATCCCTCTTCAATATCCCGTCATTAATACTGGCTGTGTCAATACGACTATTTCCCCCGAGCAAATAAGGCTGTAGATTTGAATGTGTGCTCGTGTGTAATCTCTATTCATAAATATGTACGCAACAAAATGGTTAATCCAGTTTCTCGAACGTAAGGTGAGTTGAAACGGAATTAAACTTATTGTGAATTAACTACAATAACAATTCTGTACGTTCTACACAGAAGTTTTCAAACTTTCAGTTTGTAAGATATCTTTGTACGTGTGTTTATCTATTGTATTAAGGTCTAATGTGAATGCGTTGTTAATTTCAATTAAACTAAATGTTTATACAAAAATCGCACCACCTTCTAATTTCTATACCACAAACGAGGATTTCAATAAAGAATTATGTACAAAAAATTTATTTAATTTAAACAAGTCTGATTTTAAACGCATGTTGAGAACTTAATGGACACACGTTTCGATATTTATCTGTACTGTACTTAACGGGGTTCCGTTTTTGGCGGGTTATTTTTGGGGGGTGAATGCTAGAGTTTGTTCACCGCTGTTTGCCATTACGGATTTCGTTTCGTGCGAAAGCTTTCAGCGTTAGGTCTAATTAATGCTAATTTAATTCGGCACCTACCTGCGAATTTATCGCCCGAGGAAATTACTTCAGATTTAGACACGTTAACCTAAAGCTAAAAGATAGTAACAGAAATGATAATAATAATAATAATAAATAATAGTATTAATAATTTATTCAATTATTTATAATAATGTTTTTATTTAGATCATTACACGTTTATTAAACTTATTAAAAATTAATTAACCGCACACTTTTAACCACGAACAAATAACGTAAGACCACCAAGGCCTGTGTTTTCCCTCTGGTTCTCCCACGGCGGATAAAACGATTTGTAAAGTACGCGCCTGAAAAATCGCGGGTAAATCCTGGCACCGAGCACTTAATATCGAATAAATATTGGAACTTTACCGCTTTAAGTGGCAAGTTGGGATATTGTTCGTGATTTTTATGTACACACTCGAGGTCTCCGGGAAGTTCCTCTTTATCCCCGGCCACTCGACGACTGCAGATAAGAAAATTAAATTCAAACACAAACAAGCGAAATCCGGTGTGTATTTGTATTGAATAATTCCGTTTCGAAATTTATTTCCGATAAACATAAAGTTATATAATAGGCCAATAAGCCAATTCTTTTGTACAATTGATTTCCGATAAACATTTCATAACTTTCATAATTGGTTTATTAAGCATATTTTATTTCATGTATATAAATAAAAGTGCTCAAAACTTAAAAATTAATAATAAAAATAATAATATTAAACAATAAACTTATTTGCTCTAAACCCAAAGTAGCAATATTAACTGACTTATAACATCAGTAAACTTTTTAAATACAAGAATGTTAATAAGTGGCTAATAATTATTACGACTGCAATGCGATTTGTATTTATGGTGGATGCGCCGGGATGCACATAAAAAATAAAAACGTTGGCAAGACTTTTAACGTTAAAGTGCCAACTGACACGGAACACGAGTCGAGTCGCAATTTGTCAGCATTTATCAAGCACAATCAAAATTACGAGAGGCTCGTTTTTGTTATATGCATGTGTGTGTGTGTGTTCGTTGAGGAATTCGTGCGGAAGCAGCGGCCGTCCGGAAGTTTTAATGAAACAAATTAAGCAGTAAATATCATGTGCAACTTCACAAAGGGTCCTACATTCATTACATAATTTTAATAATTCTCCCCCCTTTTCATCGGCCACGGTTTCACTTAATCATCCCCTCTGTTCGCGCGCAACCGGGTCATTACGGTAATTACTCTTGTCCGCAACAGAAAAAGAAAGGAACACGTTATTTCACACACACAGATTTATTCCGGAATCGAAACGTAATCAATCGGTGTAATTAAAGTTTGTAAATTTTGAATTTCAAATTATCTCCTTTCCCTCCCGAGCGATACGTCACCGGGCGAGAGTAAATGTATTCGCGTCTTGTTTACCTCATTTAAAATTTTAATCCGTTCGAGAGGAGGTGCGATATACACTTTCGCAGAGTTCTAAATGAGCGATTTGCATAAAATGATTGATTCAATGTGTACGAAAATTATATGATTTCCAATTAAACTTAAATTATTTATGATACTTTAAAAAAATATAATTAAAACCAATTTAATAATTAAACGTTGTAAAGACTATAACTCTGTTAAATTAATAATTTATTCATATTTTCATCTACCTGATGAAGCCACTGTGTGGTGAAACATTGTTGTAGTACAAAATTAAAAACATTCAGAAACCCTATACTGTGTCAGTATTTCTTTAAGTGTTATTATGGAGTTTCGACAAGTAACAGCCGCATCAATCCAATATTTCAACATACATAACTCACCTCCTAGTTTTTTTTTGTATAAAGGTATTCATTTAATATCATTGTTAACTAGTATTATATCAAATTAATACGTACACAGAAGTTATTTTGATGTACTAACATAATTACGATTTTAAAACTTATTAAACTTAAAATACAAACTTTATATGTACTGCATCTTACAAGACACTACAACTTCTTTGATAATTAAAGTCCCCCGCACCATTAGTCTTCCACCACGTACGCTACATTTGCGTTCACTCCAGACCACCCCCTCCGTCCAACTATCGCAACACACTAAATAACAATTAATTTCCGCGCTAATTGAATTAATTAGCAAAAATTACATGTCACGACAACAATTTCCGAGTCACGTACCGCCGTTATTGAATATCAATTTCTCGCCGGGGCAAACATCCCCGACAGCCTAATTGAGTTACCTGGAGGAGCATCAAAGGCCCCAGCTTCTCTCGTCTCTTCCTGCAGCGCCGCCCCCCTTTCAATTCCTTCCCGCAGGTAAAAAATATTCTTTAATTACGATCTTCATCGCGGCGCAGATGGGGAAAAAAATTATGATTTTATTTCGCTAGTTCGGGGAATTAAGTCGGGGGGAACGGATTATATTTAATTAAGTGATGTTGCGGCGAAACTCGTGGGGTAAAAAAGACGACTGTTGGTTATATTTCTTGCGTATTTAATTTGGAGAAATTCTACGTATAAATACGAAGGGATTTGAATAATTTTAATACTCTACTTTTAGTTAGTTAATATAAATTTGATAAACGTAGAAAAAAATTTTTTTAGGTGTAATCAAGAAAAGTATAAACATGTTGGTGCATAGAAATATTGATTAAAGTAATGAGGAAGTAAACATCTTTAAAAATTGCTTATGAATACTTAACGTTAAAGAGATATAAATGTAGAATCTTAAGGGTTTAAAAATGCTGTAAAAATTAATAAACCATTTAATAATTAGCACTAAAATACGCAGGAATAAATTAAGAAAATAAAAATACAACAGATTGTATACGATTGTAATAAGGGTAAGAGTTTTTTAAGAGTTAAGAGTTTATATTTTTAAATACTTATTTTTATGTAACCACTTTCTAATATTTTAAAATTATTTTGTAAAGTTTTTCAATCATGTCTTTTCCAAAATTTTTCAACTGACTTTTTTAATTAAATTTGAAATGATTCTTTTTAAAATTATAAGTATGTTTTCTTTCTCCATAAATATTTGAAATGTCTTATTAATTTATTTTTATATTTTGTAACACTTGTTTGATAAACCTTAAATAAAGAAAAAGATAAAATATTTTTTGGTGGATAACAAATTACACATAAGGGAAAACAAACAATAGACGACAAATAACAGCTGTAATTTATTCCAATAATGACGATGACAAATGTTGTCTTCCAAAAAAAACAAATAACAGATGACAGATGATATGTGACAGATGCGAGATGTCTGATGACAGATGATAGATGATAGATGATAGATGACAGATGCCAGATGACTGATAACAGATGATAGATGACAGATGATAGATAAGAGATAACAGATAACGTATAATATATAACAAATAACAGATGATAGACCACAGAAAACAAAAATCAAATGATATAATAATGGAAATTTATTTCTTAAAAAAAAAACATTAAAAAGTTCCAAAACTAGCAGACTTTCTCTACTGATGGCAGATCACAGAAAAAAAATTGATATATGCTAAATGACAGACGACGAGACAATAGATAACATACAAAAATCACAAATATAGAGATAACATAAAATAAAAACAGGATATTCTAGAATCGACGGTCGCATTGACCGATGACAGATGGTATATAAAAAACGCCAAATGACAAATGTACATTACATAAACCATTATAATTCGATGTTTCTTCTATTAAGTAAACGACTGCCAATGACGTTGATATCCTTATATTATACATAACAAATGTCAGATTAATGTTCAATGACAAAAGACAGAAAAGGAAGACAGATGCTAGATAATCGATAACGGATGAACGATGACAGATGACATATGACAGATGGCAGATGATAGATGACATATAACACATTAAAGAAGACAGATGATAGATAGCAGATAACATTTAACAAATAATAAAAGACAGACGGCAGATGACAGAATGAAAGAATATTTATTACATACAACAATAAGACAGATACCAGATGATAGATAACAGATGTCTGGTAACAGAGGGCAGATGATAGAAGACAGATAACAAATTGAATATGGCAGATGACAGATGACAAATAATAGCTAACAAATAAATGGAAACAGGAGACAGATAACAGATATTAGATAACAGATGATAGGTGACAGATGACAGATGAGAGATGACAAATGGCAGATGACAGATGACATATACTAGTTGACGTTTTTGACCTCTATCTACCTTCCAAGTATTAGGACTAAATAATCTCTTTTGGACCAATAATTACGAAATAACCTTACTAGTAAACACATTAGTTTTTCAGACTTTCTAAAAAAAAATGATTTTTTTAATAAGAATAATAATAATAGTAATAATAAGAAGGGAAGGTTCTAGGGGTTATAAGGTGAAATTTCTTCATTGATTCCAGATGACAGATGTCATATGATTCATAATACAATGGATAATAATTAATTGGTAACAGATAATAGACGACAAAGAGATAACAGATGATATCAGATAACAAATGACGAATAACAGATGACAGATGATAGATGACAAATGATAGATGACAGATGTTATATGACAGATGATAGATGACACATGACAGATGACAGATGACAGATGACAGATGACATATGTTGTGTTTGCTGTTTTATTCTTTGTGCACCTTTCTTAAAAAAATACATTTAAAAACAGATACATTACAAGAAACATGCATAAAATTTTGATTCAAAGAAGCACGGGCGGAGTTTTTAATACAAATACGTTCTTCCACTCAAACTCATTCTCGTACCGTCATATTAAGAAGTCGGCTACATCTTCTACATCGAAATCGATTATATTTTGCTTTATATTAGTTATTTATTCATTCTTTTTGAGTGAATTTCTGGCAGTTACAGTCAGCATGGCAGATACATAAAAAAATGATGACAGATGACAGATGACAGATGACAGATGACAGATGACAGATGACAGATGACAGATGACAGATGACAGATGACAGATGACAGATGACAGATGACAGATGACAGATGACAGATGACAGATGACAGATGACAGATGACAGATGACAGATGACAGATGACAGATGACAGATGACAGATGACAGATGACAGATGACAGATGACAGATGACAGATGACAGATGACAGATGACAGATGACAGATGACAGATGACAGATGACAGATGACAGATGACAGATGACAGATGACAGATGACAGATGACAGATGACAGATGACAGATGACAGATGACAGATGACAGATGACAGATGACAGATGACAGATGACAGATGACAGATGACAGATGACAGATGACAGATGACAGATGACAGATGACAGATGACAGATGACAGATGACAGATGACAGATGACAGATGACAGATGACAGATGACAGATGACAGATGACAGATGACAGATGACAGATGACAGATGACAGATGACAGATGACAGATGACAGATGACAGATGACAGATGACAGATGACAGATGACAGATGACAGATGACAGATGACAGATGACAGATGACAGATGACAGATGACAGATGACAGATGACAGATGACAGATGACAGATGACAGATGACAGATGACAGATGACAGATGACAGATGACAGATGACAGATGACAGATGACAGATGACAGATGACAGATGACAGATGACAGATGACAGATGACAGATGACAGATGACAGATGACAGATGACAGATGACAGATGACAGATGACAGATGACAGATGACAGATGACAGATGACAGATGACAGATGACAGATGACAGATGACAGATGACAGATGACAGATGACAGATGACAGATGACAGATGACAGATGACAGATGACAGATGACAGATGACAGATGACAGATGACAGATGACAGATGACAGATGACAGATGACAGATGACAGATGACAGATGACAGATGACAGATGACAGATGACAGATGACAGATGACAGATGACAGATGACAGATGACAGATGACAGATGACAGATGACAGATGACAGATGACAGATGACAGATGACAGATGACAGATGACAGATGACAGATGACAGATGACAGATGACAGATGACAGATGACAGATGACAAATGACAGATGACAGATGACAAATGACAAACGATAGAAATAGCTTTTGTCATATGGCAGTTGAAAGATTTAAACAAAATAAATCAATAGTTATTACTTTTCAAAAATATTGTTGCACTAATGTACAATACACAAACTATTATTATTCAATGTATTACTTAATGTTTCTGCTATAAAATAAATGATTTTTAATGTATAATTATATATAACAAATGTCAGATGGCAAAAGGCAGGTTACTGTTCACTGATGGTTGATGACAGATGTCAGATTAAACATAAAAATGGCACCTGATAGATGGCTGACAGATGATGAGAGATAACTGCTGACATAATACAGACATGCAACTCTTCATAAAGAGAGTTATGACTATAGATATTGTAAAGAGAATATTTGTTAGATTCAACTTTAGGACAGATAACAGATGACAGATGATAGAATGACAGATAATACATTAAAGATGAAAGATGACAGATGACAGATAACAGATGTCAGATGTCAGATGTCAAATGACAAATGACAAATGACAAATGATAGATGGCAGATGACATATGAGAGATGACAGATGACAGATGACAGATGACGAACCATAGAAACAGTTTTTGCCATATGCTAGTTGAACAAAATAAATCAAGAGTTTTTACTTTTTAAAAATATTAACAACTATTATAATTCAATGTATTATTTAATGTATCTGCTATAAAGTAAATGACTCCAAATGTATAATTATATGTAACAAATGCCAGATGACAAAAGACTGATTACTGTTCACTGATGGCTGATGACAGATGTTATATTAAACATAGAAATGACACTTGACAGATAAGGGATGAAAGATGACAGAATATATATACATGCGACTCTTCATGAAGGGAGTTATGACTATAGATATTTTAAAGAAAATAGTTGTTAGATTAAACTTTAGGACAGATATCAGACGACAGATAACAGATGGCAGATGATGATGACATATTTCGTATTAAAGATCACAGATGATAGATAACAGATAGCAGCTAACAAATATATAAGACAGATGACAGATGAAAAATGATAGATGACAGATGAAAGAATATTTGTTAAATACAACGATAAACCAGATACCAGATGATAGATAGCAGATAATAGATAAGAGATGACAGGTAACTGATGGCAGATGATAGATGACATATAACACATTAAGGATGATAGAAGAGAGATGCCAAATTACAGTTAACAAACACTAGGATACAGATTAAAGGTAGATGACAGATAACATATTACAGATGAGAAATGACAGGTGACAGATGATAGATGACAGATGAGAGATAACAGATAACAGATGATAGATGAAAAAGAACATATAATAGTTGGCAATTTTTTTTGATCTCTATCTACCTAAGTCCAAATTTTACAAAAAGATTACTTTCATTATCAGAATAATTCAGTGATAATAAAAAAGGAAGTAAAGTATTCTAGGGGTTCTACCATGAAATTTGTTTATTGATTGTAGATGTCAGATGACATATAGATGATGATATATAATAGATAACATACAACAGATAATAAATAATTGGTATAATGGTATGGTATATGGTAGATAACAAACAACAAATAAAAAATTATATATAAGAGATAAAAGATGACAGATGACAGATAACAGATGGCAGATGACAGATGACAGATGACAGATGACAGATGACAGATGACAGATGACAGATGACAGATGACAGATGACAGATGACAGATGACAGATGACAGATGACAGATGACAGATGACAGATGACAGATGACAGATGACAGATGACAGATGACAGATGACAGATGACAGATGACAGATGACAGATGACAGATGACAGATGACAGATGACAGATGACAGATGACAGATGACAGATGACAGATGACAGATGACAGATGACAGATGACAGATGACAGATGACAGATGACAGATGACAGATGACAGATGACAGATGACAGATGACAGATGACAGATGACAGATGACAGATGACAGATGACAGATGACAGATGACAGATGACAGATGACAGATGACAGATGACAGATGACAGATGACAGATGACAGATGACAGATGACAGATGACAGATGACAGATGACAGATGACAGATGACAGATGACAGATGACAGATGACAGATGACAGATGACAGATGACAGATGACAGATGACAGATGACAGATGACAGATGACAGATGACAGATGACAGATGACAGATGACAGATGACAGATGACAGATGACAGATGACAGATGACAGATGACAGATGACAGATGACAGATGACAGATGACAGATGACAGATGACAGATGACAGATGACAGATGACAGATGACAGATGACAGATGACAGATGACAGATGACAGATGACAGATGACAGATGACAGATGACAGATGACAGATGACAGATGACAGATGACAGATGACAGATGACAGATGACAGATGACAGATGACAGATGACAGATGACAGATGACAGATGACAGATGACAGATGACAGATGACAGATGACAGATGACAGATGACAGATGACAGATGACAGATGACAGATGACAGATGACAGATGACAGATGACAGATGACAGATGACAGATGACAGATGACAGATGACAGATGACAGATGACAGATGACAGATGACAGATGACAGATGACAGATGACAGATGACAGATGACAGATGACAGATGACAGATGACAGATGACAGATGACAGATGACAGATGACAGATGACAGATGACAGATGACAGATGACAGATGACAGATGACAGATGACAGATGACAGATGACAGATGACAGATGACAGATGACAGATGACAGATGACAGATGACAGATGACAGATGACAGATGACAGATGACAGATGACAGATGACAGATGACAGATGACAGATGACAGATGACAGATGACAGATGACAGATGACAGATGACAGATGACAGATGACAGATGACAGATGACAGATGACAGATGACAGATGACAGATGACAGATGACAGATGACAGATGACAGATGACAGATGACAGATGACAGATGACAGATGACAGATGACAGATGACAGATGACAGATGACAGATGACAAATGACAAATGATAGATGACAGATGACAGATGATAGATAACAGATGACAAATGACATATGACAAACCATAGAAACAGTTTTTGTCAAATGGTAGTTCAAAGCTTTAAACAAAATAAATCAAGAGTTATTACTTTTCAAAAATATAGTATCACTAATGTACAATACACAAACTATTATAATTCAATGTATGTATTACTTAATGTGTCTGCTATGAAATAAATGTCTTTTTATTACTGTTTACTGATGGCTGATGACAGATGTCAGATTACACATAAAAATCACACTTGACAGATGAATGACAGATGAGAGATGATTGCTGACAGAATACAGGCATGTAACTCTTCATAAAGAGAGTTATGACTATAGATATTTTAAAGAGAATATTTGTTAGATTCAACTTTAAGACAGATACCAGATGACAGATGATAGATGACAGATATCACATTAGATGATAGATGATAGATAACAGATAAAATCTAACAAATAATGTAATACAGAAGATAGAAGACAGATGTCAGATGACATATGAAAGAATATTTGTTAGATAGGAGATAACAGATAAGAGATAACTAATAACTGATGGCAGATGATAGACGACATATACAGATGATAGAAGAAAGATTACAAATTACAACTAACAAATAAAAGAAGATACATGACAAATAATAAACGAGGGATGAGAAATGACACATATCAGATGACACATGACAGATGACAGATGACAGATGACAGATGACAGATGACAGATGACAGATGACAGATGATAGATAACAGATGACAGATGACTGATGACAGATGATAGATGACAAAGAACATATACCATAATAGTTGAGTTGAGTTGAGTTGAGTTGATTTTTATTTCTCTCTACCTAAGACTAAATTATCTGCCTTTTGGGCAGATAATTGTAAAATAACCTCACCTCCTCTATAATTTTCTAATGAGAGAAAGTAATAAATACATTAGTTCTTTAGACTTTTTACAAAAGATCATTTTCATTATGAGAATAATTCAGTGATAATAAGAAGGAAAGTAAAGTGTTTTTCTACGGTGGATTTTTTTTATTGATGTCAGATGATATATAGATGATGATATATAATAGATAACATACAACGGATAATAAATAATTGGTAACAGAGAAGACAGATGACAGATGACAGATGACAGATGACAGATGACAGATGACAGATGACAGATGACAGATGACAGATGACAGATGACAGATGACAGATGACAGATGACAGATGACAGATGACAGATGACAGATGACAGATGACAGATGACAGATGACAGATGACAGATGACAGATGACAGATGACAGATGACAGATGACAGATGACAGATGACAGATGACAGATGACAGATGACAGATGACAGATGACAGATGACAGATGACAGATGACAGATGACAGATGACAGATGACAGATGACAGATGACAGATGACAGATGACAGAAGACAGATGACAGATGACAGATGACAGATGACAGATGACAGATGACAGATGACAGATGACAGATGACAGATGACAGATGACAGATGACAGATGACAGATGACAGATGACAGATGACAGATGACAGATGACAGATGACATATGACAGATGACAGATGACCGATGTCAGGTGACATAACAGATTGCAGATGGCAGATGATAGATGTCAGATGATAGATGACAAATGAAAGATAACAGATTACAGATGATATGTGTCAAATAACATATGTAGGTAGACAATTTTTACCTCTATCTACTTCCCAACTATTAAGATTAATTTATTTCCTTTTAGCAAATGATGAACGAAAAAACCTCACTCCCTCTATATTTTTCTAATGAGAGAGAGAGTAGGGAATAGATTAGTTTTCCAAACTTCACAAAGAATATTGTTCACTCAATCAGGATAATTTAATCATATGGATTGTTATTTGTTAATAAGAAATGAGGGTTCTAGAATTGGTAGTACTTCCTTACCGATGAGAGGATGACAAATGACAGATGATTGATGATAAATGACAGATATCAATCAACGGATATTAAATAATAGGTAACAGATAACAGACGTAAAATTTACAGATAACAGGTAACAGATAAAAGGCAACAATTTAAAATCATGTAACTACATTTAAAAAGTGGAAAATTACGGTTTACTGAAAACAGATGACAGATAACGGATGACAAATAACAGATGGCAGGTAACAGATGACAGGTAATAGATGATTTGATTGTATTGGCTTTTAATTGTTGAAAGTCCATTTTGAATTCACTGTTAGGTGTTCTAATTAAAACACAAACTTTCAAAGAGTATGCTTTTATTTTCCGTAACAATTGTTTCACCTAACAGTGAATTCAGGTAATAGATAATAAATAACTGATAACATATGTTAGATGATAAATGACAATTGTCCTTGAACCGTCAAGATAACAGACGACAAATAAATAGATAACAGATGTCAGATGATGGATGACAGAGTACACAAAACAGTGTTTGTCATGTAACAAAAGATTGAGACAAAAGAAACAACAAGTTAAAATTATATAACTAAATTTAACACATTGGCTGCCAACAAGTTTTTTTCGTAAAATGTTAAAAAAGTTTTCTTTGTTTTTAAGTTTAATTTATTTTATTTGAGTAAGAATAGGCTTATTTAATTCATTTTGATGTGTTTTATGTGTCAGTCACAGGTGACTGACAAAGCTCCAATTGCAAAAAATTATGCCTTTCGCCCCGTCAGGTCACAAACATTCTCTCTAACAAATTCAACGGCCAATCCAACAGTCGTTTGGCGTCAGCCGGAGTGTTAAAATCGTTTTGTCGACAGTCTGGACAATATTTTCAACACGTGGCGAATTGATACCAACATTTATTACTATAAATAATAACAGAAGGGCGGTATCAATTAACACGGAACTCGTGACTGACAGCGCAAAATAGTAAGTTTAAAGTAGGTACTCACTCATCGGTGACTGACGTGGCCCAATTGGAATATTTTAATGTCAGTCACCGGTGACTGACAAAGCGGTCAACGTGTTAAAAGGTAGAAAATTCTTCTAAAGGGGACAAAAAAGTAAATGAAAGCGTTTATAAATAAATCCGTAAGTCCAAGAGAATATATGCTCCCTTGGCATCATGGAAAATAAAGGGTTTAAGTGGAAGAACACTTTATGATTGTGAACTCCGCCCGTGCTTCTTTGAAGTATGTTTTTTTAATTGATTTGTTGTATATGTAATTTTTAGAAAGGAGTCCAAAAGTAAATAAATAAATAAAGCTTCCTAAATAGTTGTAACTTCAACTAACAGTTTATTTCATTTATTTTTTAATTGTTATAAACTTTAATTACTTATTCAATCATTTTTTCTTATCCAAATGTTTTTTATGTACTTACTGATATGATTTAAGTATTAAGCTAACTTGATTATATAAAACGGCAACCTTTCATGGATTTCATGACCGAGACCAGTTTACTTCCCCCGAATTTCCACTCGGGCATAATATATATATGCGAGAGACTTATCTAATAAGCGAGCGGCTTTACGCAACACGCTCACCTACATAAAATGTCCATCAAGATAATCTAATCGCTTTAAATACGTCTAAATCGCCACGTGTTTTATCAAGCGATCGGCGAATTGCTTGCGTGCAGCCCTCGGCTGTCCCAGGCAGACCCTCTTTATTGCTATTACTGCCACAAACACATATAACACACGTATATATATATATATATATATATATATATATATATATATATATATAAACGTTCAACCCCCTTGTAAATATTTATTTTCGCGTCTGCTAAACTTCATTAAGAAATGCAGACGGGTTTGTTACACCGACGCGTTCGCACCGCTAATAAAGCTCCCCATCACGTCGACAGCGTGATGAAGAAAGTAATCGGAAGTGCGCTTAATAACGTTTGACCGTGCTAATTCGGGTTGATGGATGAAAGCCAGGTGTGAATACTCTTTCTCTCCGGGAAAAGCCGGGGAAATGCACAGGATACCAATTGTTTCACGGTAAGCCTGGTCGGATGAGCGCGAAAGGGAATTGTTGAATAATGTATGCGATGGAGGGGGCATTTATAATGCATGTGTATAATTGTTTATTGAGGAGGGAAGGAGTTTTTTTTTCCCTTTCGTAATTTGTGGATCATTGGGGACTAGTTGTGTCGGATATATATTTTTTTTTGGATGAATAGTTTATTAATATGGTGCTGAATCATTCAGTATGATAAAATTTTATACTAACATAGCAGGTTCCAGACTTTGATGAATAAAGCACTAATAACCTTCGCAATTATGAAGAAAAATTATGAGTCAAATTAATTTGATCTTTATGTAAGTCAATCAATCAATTTTGGTTTCAGTCTGTTCTACAATCCATTGCGTCTTCAATCGTGGATTCTATGCTATACTCAACCGACAATATTATCTTTTATTTTAACAAGAAATAATCCATTCGTTGAATACAAGATTGTAGAAGATAATCTTGAAAATAAATTTAATTGCGTGATGTTAACGTTACAAATCCAAATAACTAAAAAGTGTCTGAATCTGATAATTTAAAAGGTTAAAGAGAATCTTGACCTTTGATTCCCATAAATGTAACTTTTATGCCGGTAAAGTGAAACTGTTCTAAAATCGAAAGAGTGAAACCATTAATTTTTACGACAGTTCAAAAGGATAATAAAATTACTCAATGATAAACTTTTCAATGAAATAGAAGATATATAATAATTTTTGCATTATATATTTTAGTTTTGATATATCAATAGTACGAATTTCAGCTCCTAGAAATCGAATCCAATATATATTCACAAGATCTCATGAAATCGTGTGTATATTTGTAAAAGGTTTCAATGCACCGTTGAGTGCACAGTGGAAGGCGAATGCTACCTCACCCCGCAACCCACCACCTCTTTTTTTTTTTTTTTGACTACAGTTAACTCCTTTGAATATGCATCAAAAGTCCGACATATTGATGTCCTTTGCGATCCAATTAAAGCCCCACCGGAAGAGAGTAGTCTGGACCGGAGTCGGGATTAGAGGGTGGTTGGGCGGTCCCGCGTACGGACCGGGGGCGGTTGGAGAGGGGGACGCACACCGAGAGCGCGTCTCGCTGCCCCTGCGATATCGATTCGTGTTTTCCCCCGGGGAAACTGCGTTTTCCTTGTTGCCAACAGGTGTCACATCAATAATTCCAGACGGATCGTGCGGGACCTATCCTGCCTAAACTCCCTCCCCCCCCACACACAACTCTGTCAACCCCTTCACCAACCCTCGTCGCGAACATCGTAATTATTGGGGACGATCAAAGATTCACGTGCGGACCGAATTTGATACGTCTGCGGATGACAAGACTTAAATTACTTCGTTCCACCATCGGTAGCACCTGTTGGTGTTTTTTTTGTTTATTTATTAAGCGGAAACTTCTGACAACTTTGAAATGGAACGAAGCAGTTTGGATGTATTTTAGATTGTTTCTTGATAATGTTTATCAACAACGATATCATAATAAAAATAGGTGAAACAAAAAACTTCATTCGAGTTTTGACGGTTGTCAAATTGTTTTCGGTAGTAATATGGCAATTGTTTTTAAGCAATATTGTAAACACACTAATTCTAAACGTATTTTGAAATTTCTAAGCCGATTCTACTTGTCGTTAATGTTTTACAATGTTTTTAAACGCCGAATGCAATTTCAATTATCTTCATTCGAGTGTTGACGATTGCCAACTTGTTTTCTGTAGCAATATGGCAATTGTTTTCAAGTAATATTATAACCACACTAATTATAAATGGATTTTGAAATTTCTTAACTAATTCTAATTGTTGTTAATGTTTTACAATGCTTCTAAACGCCGAATGCAATTTCACTTTTCTTCATTCGAGTTTTGACGGTTGCCAATTTGTTTTCGGTAGCAATATGGCAATTTTTTTCAAGTAATATTATAAATACACTAATTCTAAATGGATTTTTAAATTTCTAAGCTAATTCTACTTGTCGTTAATGTTTTACAATGCTTCTAAACGCCGAATGCAATTTCAATTATCTTCATTCGAGTTTTGACGGTTGCCAAATTGGTTTTGGTAGCAATATGGCAATTGTTTTCAGGTAATATTTTAAACAAACTAATTCTGAATGGATTTTAAAATTTTTAAGCTAATTCTACTTGTCGTTAATGTTTTGCAATGCTTCTAAACGCCGAATGCAATTCCAATTATCTTCATTCGAGTTTTGACGGTTGCCAAATTGTTTTTGGTAGCAATATGGCAATTGTTTTCAAGTAATATTATAAACACACTAATTTTAAATGGATTTTAAAATTTTTAAGCTAATTCTAATTGTTTTTAATGTTTTACAATGCTTCTAAACACTGAATGCAATTTCACTTTTCTTCATTCGAGTTTTGACGGTTGCCAAATTGTTTTCTGTAGCAATATACCAATTGTTTTTAAGTAACATTTTAAACACACTAATTCTGAATGATTTTTGAAATTTTTAAGCTAATTCTACTTGTCGTTAATGTTTTACAATGTTTCTAAACGCCGAGTGCAATTTCAATTATCTTCATTCGAGTTTTGACGGTTGCCAAATTGGTTTTGGTAGCAATATGGCAATTGTTTTCAAGTAATATTTTAAACAAACTAATTCTGAATGGATTTTAAATTTTTTAAGCTAATTCTACTTGCCGTTAATGTTTTACAATGCTTCTAAACGCTGAATGCAATTCCAATTATCTTCATTCGAGTTTTGACGGTTGCCAAATTGTTTTTGGTAGCAATATGGCAATTGTTTTCAAGTAATATTTAAAAAAAACTAATTCTGAATGGATTTTAAAATTTTTAAGCTAATTCTACTTGTCGTTAATGTTTTACAATGCTTCTAAACGCCGAATGCAATTTCAATTATCTTCATTCGAGTTTTGACGGTTGCCAAATTGTTTTTGGTAGCAATATGGCAATTGTTTTCAAGTAATATTTTAAACAAACTAATTCTGAATGGATTTTAAAATTTTTAAGCTAATTCTACTTGTCGTTAATGTTTTACAATGTTTCTAAACGCCGAATGCAATTTCAATTATCTTCATTCGAGTTTTGATGGTTGCCAAATTGGTTTTGGTAGCAATATGGCAATTGTTTTCAAGTAATATTTTAAACAAACTAATTCTGAATGGATTTTAAAATTTTTAAGCTAATTCTACTTGCCGTTAATGTTTTACAATGCTTCTAAACGCTGAATGCAATTCCAATTATCTTCATTCGAGTTTTGACGGTTGCCAAATTGTTTTTGGTAGCGATATGGCCATTGTTTTTAAGTAATATTATAAACACACTAATTCTAAATGAATTTTGAAATTTTTAAGCTAATTCTACTCGTCGTTAATGTTTTACAATGCTTCTAAACGCCGAATGCAATTTCAATTATCTTCATTCGAGTTTTGACGGTTGCCAAATTGTTTTTGGTAGCAATATGGCAATTGTTTTTAAGTAATATTATAAACACACTAATTTTAAATGGATTTTGAAATTTTTAAGCTAATTCTACTTGTCGTTAATGTTTTACAATGTTTCTAAACGCCGAATGCAATTTCACTTTTCTTCATTCGAGTTTTGACAGTTGCCAAATTGTTTTTGGTAGCAATATGGCAATTGTTTTCAAGTAATATTTAATTATTGTTATTTATTTTTTGTAAAATGTAATTTATGTTTCCATCTGCCTTTTTCTTGATGAAACCACCGCAACTAATGAAGTATTTCCCCTACATTAAAAACCCAAGTACTTGAGCATATCCAGCCAGAAAAACAAGGGAACAAAAAAAGTGAGCAAAGCGTGTTCAATCCGCACTACCTGAAGCTAATTAATCTCGACGTTCCGCTTAGCGTGGCCGCGGCGCATTAATTAATTAACACTAAAATCGCGAAAGTTACGTCCGGAATTAATTAGCGGAGCGAATCTTTCAAGTTGATGTACGTGTATGGGCAACAATGTTTGCCGGGGAGTGGATTTTTAAGCACCCACCCACCCCCTTCGGCGAAATGCAAATTTCACCCGTGGCCGTTATTAAGCGCACAATGGAAAACCGAAGTCGTAAATAGGGAGGCCTCCCCGGTGAAAATACATTGTTGGCGGCTGCGAACCGTACGTATCGGTAATCTTTTATCATTCCTCTATCGATTTCTGTTTCGTGATGCTTGACAGGCTTCTATTTGCGTGTAAATTCATTACACATTAATGTCCGCCGGCGACGGGGGGCGGGGGGAGCAATTTGTAGATTTCGGGGCGTTTCGGTGTATCGTGTTTCTTGCGCGAGGAGAATTTAGGGGAGTCCTGACATAGTTTCTTGTAAGGTGATTAGGGGTGGATATACGATTTCCTTCTGTAGCCTGTAATAGGAATTCCGTGGATATTTTTATAGTTATTTTCCTCAACTTTAACTCGTAATTTAGATATCTGTCAATTGATCACCAAAAAACCTATAAACTTTGAACTAAAGAAAATTTTGATTTCAAAAACCATATACTGTGTCAGTATTTTATTAAGTGATATGGTGTCTCAACAAGTAACAGCCTCATCAATACAAATTTAAGATTGTACTATAATGATTTCAAGTCTTATTTCCACTGCTGGTATCCCACAAGGTTCAATTTGCGTCGATTTGATTTATAATCTCCATTAATCTGCTTTAAAAATATATCTAGTCTAATCTTAATTTTCAAGATAATTAATTTAATTTCTATCAACATAATGATGGTATAATTTAAGTTTTATATGCGACGAAAAATAAATAATAATTAAAGTTATAGTAATGTTGTTAGCAAAATGTTGATTAAAAATTCACGAGTCGAAATAAATAATGTATTACACACCGGCGTTAAATAATTAGTCCAATTAGGGCGGCATCATTATATTTCCACTCGTCTGCAATTAATGAAATCTTCAGGCGACGTTGAAATCGCTCCTAACGTAATGAACAGTGGGGGAGTTCTTCATATATATATATATATATATATATATATATATATATATATATATATATATAATGTTTTTTTTTGCGTCAATATTTTCATCGTGTTGAAAACTGAAAAGCAACCACCGTGTCTGCACTTTCAAATTACCGGGCCGTAAAACGGAATGGCAGCGATCGTTGTTATGGGGGGGTGGAATGGGTGTGAGGTAGGAAGAAAGGGAGATCGCGCCAGTTGCTGTTAACGTAATTACTGTATTGAAAAATGTAATAATGGCGAAGGTGAGGCGTTGAGTCTTACTGCGTGCGGGGGGCGGGACGGAGGGGGCGGAGCGGAGAAGTAAGAATTTTAATAATGCACCTGGAGAAGGAGAATGCCGAGAATTCATTCGCCTCGCAGGTACGGATTCGTACTGACAAGGGTTTAATTATCGAAGTTTTCTTTTTTTTTTGTATTTTCTTTACTTGATCGTTTAGTTAGAGTCGAACGTTTGAATGGTTATAAAGGAAAAATACGCCAGTAAACAAATAATTATTGTTACGATACCTAATTATGTTTGCTTCATTTCTCCTGACATTATTTGTTGTTATTTAATTGATTGTATTTAACTCTACATTAAAGAAACAACTCAATTAACACTTCAATTCTGTTAATTGTCATTTAATTATCTATCATTGTGATAGATATATTAAAACTATTTTCTTTTGTTTTTTATCTACCATTTTTTATCTGTAGTCTTAAATCAGTAATTTGTTTTTTTGTTAAATATCATCTGACATGTTTACTGTTGTTTGATATATTGTTTCCTAAGCATGTGTTAATACTTAAATATTAACATGTGCAGATAGGAAATAATATTTTAAACAATAGTAAAAATGCAACAAGGCAAAATCTAGGAAAGTTCCACGGTTACCGAAATCGCACAGATTCCTGTTAGCAGCCATGGAAATTTGTTAAGTCTCAAATTGCACCCAATAAACTTCTTTCACACTTTTTCGCTGAAGCAATGTCTCAGTGCGAAGGGTTCTGCAGAGTAGGTTCGGAGGTTTGTTGTACCGTTTCAACACTTTCGCGCACAATGGAATATTTGGCCTCGGCATATACCACTCCCTTGCAAGACAAGATTTAAAAGTTCTCACTGGTTTCAGAAAAGCCCACAGCCGATTGAGGGCACGCTTGTAGGAACCACTGGCACCTCATATGGTAACCACTTTGGTAACGCCATCTGCTCCTGGATGTAGTTCCTCGATCCTGTTCCTTCTCCAATACATGTATTGAATGCCTTCTTCTTAAACCAACTGACTGACTGACCAGCTGACCGATGCGTCGTTCCGGGTGAGGATACTGCTACTTGGTCCTCTTTTGTAGCTGGTGCAAGTAATCACGCTGCCATCGCTTCCAGAAGTGCTGCTTCATTTGTTGAAAATGTTTGCAACTATTTCAGTTGTTTGTAATTTGTCTTCTGTCATTTGTAAAACATTATCTGTCATCTGTCATTTATCAAATACCGATTGGGATATATCTGAGTGTCTATGAAATTTCCATACAACTCTTAGATGTTATCGCCATTTTGTATTTTTATATGTTGTTGTAGTATTTTAAATTATTATTGATTTACTTTGCTTATCTATCATCTGTCATATGTTATGTGTCATATGTAATATATTATATGCTATCTGTCTTTAATCAAACCAGAAATCTTACGATTTTTTCAAACATCAAAACCACTATGAAATTTTCCTACGCCACTTTCAATGGTTCAAGGGCAAACTTCATCTATTAAAAAAGTTTTTGTTGTTTATCATATGTTATCGGGATGGTATCGAGAGATACTAGTTAATAATAATCTGTTATCAACTATCTGCCATCTGTCATCTGTCATATATCATCTGCTAACTGTCACCTGCAATCTGTCATCTGTCATATATAATATATTATATGTCAACTGTTATATGTCTTTAGTCAAATCAAAAATAGAAAGAAATCCTACAATTTTGAGTAAGTGCCTTTTTCAAACTTCAAAACATCTATGAAATTCTCCTACGCTACTTTCAATGGTTCAGGAGCAAATGTCATCTATTATATGCCATTTATAATTGTCATTTATTATTTACAATCTGCCATTTTTTACTTAAATCTGTTAACTGTACCTTAAAAAGAGTTTCTGTCATCGGTGATCTATTATCGAGAAATAACAGTCATCAATTGTGTGTCATCTGTCATCTATCATCTGTCATCATTGGTATGTCATCAGTAGAGAGTTTTGAGAAGAAATTTCACCTTTGGTTTAAAGAAGCACTATAAAATTTCCACACCCCTCCTGATGGTTTAAATGTGATCTTTCACATATCATATATCATCAGTCATCAACAATTTGTTACTTTTTAAAGCAGTTGTAATATTTTATCAGAAATAACTATTAGTTTACTTTACTTTTTATTTTGTCTTCTAACTGCTACATAACAAAAACTATTTTTGATATCTGTTATATATGAGGTGTTATAACATTTATCTTGCGTGACCTGCTGCTGCCTGTCATATTTTTTATCTATCGTCTGCTGTCTGCCATATATCATTTGCTATCGGTCATCTGTCATCAGCAAGGAAGGATTGCTGATTGTAGAGTCTTTTTTTAGAAGAGGACGCCCGTCCTAATCATTATATCATATTTTATAGAAAGGAGACTCTTATCTGAAACGTCTATAGAACTAATGCATTCTCCTCTATCTCTTGCTAGAATAATTCAGAGGAGCTCAGATTATTTCATTCATTGTTCGCTTAAAGGAGATAATTTACTTCTAAAAATTAGATGGTAGACTCCTTCTCTGAAACGTCTATAGTACTAATGCGTTCTCCTCTATCTCTTGCTAGAATCATTTAGAGGAGATAAGGTTATTTCATTCAGTGTTTTCTCAAAGGAGATAATTTACTCCCAACAATTAGACAACTTAAAAAATTGTGACGATGTACGTGAGGTGTTTACATCTTGACAGTTCAAGGATAACTATCATCTGTCATCTAGCATCTGACATCTGTCATATATCATCTGTCATCCGTAAATCATCTACAATTATTAGAACTCTCATTTTTTATGCAACATATGTCATCTGTATATCTTTAATCTATTACCTATCATCAATTGTTATTTGTCAGCTTTTATAACTTGACTATCTATTATCTGCCATCTTGTATCTATTTTCATCCATTATCTGATTTCTGTCGTAAAGCTTATAATTTGTCACTTATCATCATTAATTCAATTTCTTAATCAGTTTTGTCTGCCATCTATCATGTCATGTTTTAACTGTCAACTCTCATCTGTTATCTCACATCCGTTAACTGTCAACTGTCAACTGTTATGTGTTACATGTCATTTGTCAACTGTCATCTGTTATCTATCATATGTCACGTAGACGTGAAGCCTTTCCATGTGAAGTCGAAATTTTTGTATATATGTATGAATTATTTGTAAGTCTCGAAACATTTATATTCATATGAGATAAATAAAAAAATATCAAATATCATTTGTTATGTCATTTGTCAACTGTCCACTCGCGTATGTCATTTGTCACCTGTCGCCAGCTATCTATCATCTATCTTCTGTTACCTTTTGGCTGTTCTCCGTCATCTGTCAACTGTAAACCATCAACTGTCATCTGTCAACTATGATATTTATCTTATTATCTGTCATCTGTCATCAGTCGTAGGTAATTGATCATAATTATTTTAGTTATATATATTTACATCACTAAGAACCATTTACTTGATTGCAGGAAAAATAGGTAATATATTCAAATAAAATGGTTTATGTAAATCTACATTTGTTTTATTATTTTAACAGAAATCACTATTAATTTATTTTACTTAAATCTGTTACTTGTCCCACGAAATAAACTGTTTCTGTCGTTTGCCATTTGCCATCTGTTTTCTGCAATATATTATCTGCCATCTGTTATTTGTCAAATTATATGTCTTTTATCATTTGTCTGTGTTATCTGTTCAATGAATACACTCTTTCCGTCATATATCATTCTTCATTTCTCATATGTAATATATTATTTGTTATCTTTTATATATCATCTGGTATTTGTCATTAGTTAAATCTCAGCATTTTTTTTACAACATCTAAAGAACTATGAAGTTAATCTATACTATTTTCGAGGGTTCAAAGGTTGTCTTTGTAATTTTCAGTTTGTTATTTTGTATTATATTTTGTATGTAGTTGTAATACTTGAACAGATTGATTTACTTTACTTAAATCTGTAAAGTGCACAAAATTTTATGTCATTAATGATCTGTCATGAATCATTTATCATCAGTCATATGTCATTGGTCCCTCATCAGCAGACGAAGACTGTAGATTCTAGAACCTCCTCTTCTTTTTAAAGGAAGTCATCCTCTTTATTAATTGGACAAAAACCTTCTGGTTCTGAGAAGGTGCCTATTTAAATATAAAATTTCCACATCTTTATAGATGATTCAAGGATAACTGTTATCTTTCTTATAATCTGCTCTCTGTCATCTATCATCTGTCTTTAGCAATCTTTCATTTTGTATTTTTATATGTTATAATATTTTATCACAAATAACTTTTGGTTCATTTTACTTAAATCTTCATGACAAAACTTCTGTAATTTGTTATCTGCCATCTGACACCTGTTATATATCATCTGGTATTTGTTATCTGTCATCGTCACTGTCATCTGTCATATTTCATCTACTATCTGTCATTCATCATGTATCATCAACATAAAGGAATCGCCGATATTAGAAACTTCTCCTATTAGAAGAAATTTCTCCTCATCATTAAATATTTAAGAACTTCCTGATTGAAGTTGGTGCGTCTTTAGAGTTTCTGGCATTGTCCTACACCTATCTCGAGGATTAAAGGGCAACTGTTATTTATCATACATCATCAATTATCTATTACCAATCATCTGACCTCAGCAATCTTTAATTTTCAATTTTTTTATATGTAGTTGTAAAATTATTAATTTTCTTTCCCTTAAATCTTCTGCTATTTGAGAAAAACTGTTTTTGCCATTTATAATATGTCATCTGACATCTGTTATATACAGGGTGTACCGTTAATGTTGGGAAATGGCTGGACTACGGAATCCTGGAGTTAAATAGTACTTTTTTTTAGTTTTTATTCAATGCACCAATAAAAACATATTTTAGTTTATAAGTAGTGGTACTACTGTTTTTTATACTTCTTGTTAACCAATAATAGCCATAATATCTGAAATGATGTATTATATTATGGTAGTAATTAATTAAAAAAATTGCATTCAAATCGAATGAAGCGTTTAATTGTTATAAACAAAAGAAATAAAACTTATTGGAACTTTGAAGACAAATTCCGGCTTAACCGTAAATTTTTGGATATAGATAAGTTGCGTTAAATCATCATATTTTGACTCCAGGAATCTACGGTCAAGCCATTTCCCCACATTAATGGGACACCCTGTATAATTTGTTATCTGCCATTTGTCATTTATTGTATGTTATGTTTTAGCTATTATTTATTATCCGTTATATGTTATCTGTTATATCTCATCTAAGATCTGTCATCTGTCATCTATCATCTGTATTTTGTATCTGTTATCTGTCATATATAATATGTTAGTAGTTATCTGTCATCTTTCATTTGTCATTTGTCATCTATCATCTGTATTTTGCAATCTGTCAACTACCATCTGTCATCATTGGTAATGATTGATTATTATTATTATTATTATCAGTAGAGAAAAGCTGCTGATTCTAGATGTTTGAGAAAAAAATTCTCCTTTGCTTTTGAGAAGCACTATAAAATTTCTCTACATCCCTTTTGATGGTCTAACTATGATTTTTAACTGTCATCAACAGTAATATTTGATAGTTCTAGGATAACTATCATCTGTCATCTGTCACCTGTCATCTGTCATCATTAAATATTTAAGAACTTCCTAATTGAAGTTACTGCCTTTTTAGAATATCTAAATAACTCTGACATTGCCCTACACCTATCTAGAGGATTAAAGGGCACCTGTCAATTATCATATATTGTCAGTTATCTATCATCTGTCATCTATCCTCATAAATCTTTAATTTTCTATTTTTTTAAATGTATCGTTTATAATATGTCATCTGACATCTGCTATATATCATTTGTTCACTTGTCATTTATCGTCTGCTATCTGTTAGTTATTATTTATTATCCGTTGTATGTTATCTGTTATATTTCATCTGAGATCTGTCATTTGTCATATGTCATCTATCATCTATAATATGCATTTTGCCATCTGTCATATATAATATATTATATGAAATCTGTTATCTGTCAGTTGTCATCTGTCGTCTGTCATCTATTATCTGTATTTTGCTATCTGTCATATACCATCTGTCATTATTGGTATGACATCAGTGGAGAAAAGCCGCCGATTCTAGATTTTGAGAAGAAATTTCTCCTTTGGTTTTGAGAAGCACTATAAAATTTCCCTACATCCCTTTTGATGGTTTAATTATGATTTTTTACATATATCATCCGTCATCAACAGTAATATTTGATAGTTCCAGGATAACTATTATCTGTCATCTGACATTTGTTATCTGTCATCTGCCAGCATTAAATATTTAAGAACTTCCTGATTAAAGTTGCTGCCTTTTTAGTATATCTAAATAACTCGGATATTGCCCTACACCTATCTAGAGGATTAAAGGGCAACTGTCAATTATCTTATATTGTCAGTTATCTATCATCTGTCATCTATTCTCAGAAATCTTTAATTTTCTATTTTCATCATATGTAGTTGTAAAATTGTTGATTTCCTCTTGCATAAATCTTCCGCTATTTAACAAAAACAGTTTTTGTCGTTTATAATATGTCATCTGACATCTGCTATGTATCATTTGTTATCTAACGTCTGTCATTTATCGTCTGTTATCTGTCATCTATCATCTGTATTTTGCCATCTGTCATCTGTCATATATAATATATTATATGCCATCTGTTATCCGTCAGTTGTAATCTGTCCTCTGTCATCTATTATCTGCTTTTTGTCATCTGTCATCATTGGTATGACATCAGTAGAGTAAAGCCGCCAATTCTAAGACAAATTCCGGCTTAACCGTAAATTTTTAGATATAGATAAATTGCGTTAAATCATCATATTTTGACCCCTGGAATCTACAGTCCAGCCATTTTCCCACATTAACGGGATACCCTGTATAATTTGTTAACTGTCATTTGCCATTTATTGTTTGTTATCTGTTAACTATTATTTATTATCCGTTGTATGTTATCTGTTATATTTTATTTAAGATCTGTCATCTGTCATTTGTCATCTGCCATCTGTCATCTGTCATCTGCCACCCGTCATCTGTCATCTGTCATCTGTCATCTGTCATCTGTCATCTGTCATCTGTCATCTGTCATCTATCATCTGCCATCTGTCATCTGTCATCTGCCACCCGTCATCTGTCATCTGTCATCTGTCATCTGTCATCTGTCATCTGTCATCTGTCATCTATCATCTGTATTTTGCAATCTGTAAAGTGCCATCTGTCATCATTGGCAATGACATCAGTAGAGAAAAGCTGCCGAATCTAGATGTTTGGGAAGAAATTTCTCCTTTGGTTCATCTGTCATCTGCAATCTATCATCATTGGTATAACATCAGTAGAGTAAAGCCGCCAATTCTAAGACAAATTCCGGCTTAACCGTAAATTTTTGGATATAGATAAGTTGCGTCAAATCATCATATTTTGATCCCAGGAATCTAAGGTCCAGCCATTTTCCCACATTAACGGGATACCCTGTATAATTTGTTAACTGTCATTTGTCATTTATTGTTTGTTATCTGTTAGCTATTATTTATTATCCTTTGTATGTTATCTGTTATATTTTATTTAACATCTGTCATCTGTCATCTGTCATCTGTCATCTGTCATCTATCATCTGTATTTTGTCATCATCTGTCATATATAATATGTTATATGCCATCTGTTATCTGTCATTTTTCATTTGCCATTTGTCATCTATCATCTGTATTTGCAATCTGTAAATTGCCATCTGTCATCATTGGTAATGACATCAGTAGAGGAAAGCCGACGATTCTAGATGTTTAAGAAGAAATTTCTCCCTTCGTTTTGAGAAGCACTACAAAATTTCTCTACATCCCTTTTGATGGTCTAACTATGATTTTTTACATATCATATATCATCCGTCATCAACAGTAATATTTGATAGTTCCAGAATAACTATCATCTGTCATCTGTCACCTGTCATTTGTCATAATTAAATATTTAAGAATTTCCTAATTGAAGTTGCTGCCTTTTTAGAATATTTAAATAACTCTGACATTGCCCTACACCTATCTAGAGGATTAAAGGGAAATTGTCAATTATCATATATCGTCAGTTATCTATCATCTGTCATCTATTCTCAGAAATCTTTAATTTTCTATTTTCTTCATATTTAGTTGTAAAATTTTTGATTTTCTCTTGCTTCTTTTTTTTTGTTATTTAACATAAACTGTTTTTGTCGTTTATAATATGTCATCTGACATCTGCTATATATCATTTGTTATCAATCGTCTGTCATTTATCGTCTGTTATCTATCATCTATCATCTGTATTTGCCATCTGTCATCTGTCATCTGTCATAGATAATATATTATATGCCATCTGTTATCCGTCAGTTGTAATCTGTCCACTGTCATCTATTATCTGCTTTTTGTCATCTGTCATCTGCCATCTGTCATCATTGGTATGACATCAGTAGAGTAAAGCCGCCAATTCTAAGACAAATTCCGGCTTAACCGTAAATTTTTGGATATAGATAAGTTGCGTCAAATCATCATATTTTGACCCCAGGAATCTACAGTCCAGCCATTTTTCCACATTAACCGGATACCCTGTATAATTTGTTAACTGTCATTTGCCATTTTTATTTGTTTGTTATCTGTTAGCTATTATTTATTATCCGTTGTTTGTTATCTGTTATATTTTATTTAACATCTGTCATCTGTCATCTGTCATCTGTCATCTGTCATCTGTCATCTGTCATCTGTCATCAGTCATCTGTCATCTGTCATCTGTCATCTGTCATCTGTCATCTATTATCTGTATTTTGCCATCATCTGTCATATATAATATGTTATATGCCATCTGTTATCTGTCATTTTTCATTTGCCATTTGTCATCTATCATCTGTATTTGCAATCTGTAAATTGCCATCTGTCATCATCCGACGATTCTAGATGTTTAAGAAGAAATTTCTCCCTTCGTTTTGAGAAGCACTATAAAATTTCCCTACATTCCTTTTGATGGTTTAATTGTGATATTTTACATATTATGATATCATCCGTCATCAACAGTAATATTTGATAGTTCCAGGATAACTATGATCTATCATCTGTCATCTGTAATCAGTCATCTTCCATCTGTCATATGTCATCTGTCATCATTAAATATTTAAGAACTTCCTGATTAAAGTTGGTGCCTTTTTTATTATGTAAATAACTCTGACATCTCGAGGATTAAAGGGCAACTGTCAATTATCATACATTGTCAGTTATCTATCATCTGTCATCTATCCTCAGAGATCTTTAATTTTCTATTATTTTCATATGTAGTTGTAAAATGGTGTTCTCTTGCTTAAATCTTCTGCTATTTAACAAAAACTGTTTTTGTCGTTTATAATATGTCATCTAACATCTGTTATATATCATTTGTTATCTCTCATTTGTCAATTGTCGTCTGTTATCTGTTATCTATTGTTAACTGATATATTCAGCTGAGATCTGTCATCTGTCATCAGTGAAGATTGATTCTTAATAGTTATGATGCAGATACCTAAAAGAAGTGGTGGATCATGTGCGCGAGGTGTTACATCTTTGTTCAAGGCCATCTGTCATCTGTCATTTGCCATCTATCATCTGCTATCTGTCATCTGTCATATGTTATCTGTTATCTGTCATTTTTCATGTTTTTCTTATGCCTGTCAACATTACTGAAAAGTAATCTGCTTTTTCTTCATCTGACATTTTTTATATATAATTATAGTCACATTGACGTAATTAGTAGATAAATTAAGTAATATAATTTTTAATTATGATTGTTTAAATTAATTGGCTTTAGTTGTAATATTTTAATAGTAATTTTTGTTTTAATTAGAGGTTAATTAAACCGTTGGTGTTGTTTCACGATTTTTATATATTTTTCCGACTACTTTCGATATAAAAATTATTTTTAACGGTCACATGACAATCACTCTTTCAATGGTTAGTAATTTGTCTTCTGTCATCTATTAATTATCATCTACCATCTGTCATAAGTCATTTATCATTAATCTGCCATTTGTCATCTGTCATATATCTATAATTAAGATGGATTGTCGAATTAGAAAATGTTTTCTTTTTTTTAATAGAGATCCATCCTCATCATTCAATCAGTAATAGCATTTAACATCTGTCATCTATCATCTGCCATGTGTCATTTTTTATATTTCATCTGTTATCTAGCATCTGACATCAGCCAGTAGTAACAATGTATCTATTTTTTTGTCTGCCTAATTAAAATTTATTATATATATATAATAATAATTGTTGGTTTATTTAACTTAATTTTTTCAAACGTCACATGATAGCAACTGTTTCTGTCGTTTATCATCTGTGCTCTATCATCTTCCAGATTTATATATCATCTATTATCTGCCATTTGACATGCTAACTTCGTCTGTCATCTGTTATTATTCATTATATTACAACGAGTAAATTTGAAACCTTAATTGTTTATGAATAATTTAAAATTCAATAACCTATATTATTATTAATAAAAATCTAGTAAGAAACTTTTATCTACTAAAATTATCTTCCCACTTAATTATTTAATACTTCTTCAGTATTTTCATCAAAGATTTTTTGTATCCTATTCTATTCTATTGCTTATTTTTGATTATTATATTTGTATTAGATTCGAAAAATATTTCCTAAATTACAATTACAACAGAGAATATTTTTTACGGTTCTAGAAGCACAATAATTTTAATGAATAAAATCATTCCACCGCGGAAATTTTATTATTCCGTTTATAATTAAAACAAATTCATTTACACGTTCCATTTTCGGTCCAATCAATACACTACACATTTCATTTTAACGAGCCGAACTACAATTACACCGATAAAAAAATACCGATAAGGTTTATCTATCGCAACGACTACATCGCAACAAATAATCCCCCGGTGAGCGTAAATTCAATTTGCCCATTATTCTGGTGGACGCTCCGTTTTGTCTGCCACAAAAAAATATATCACATATATATATAAACGCGTAATCCCCCGGGGTAATAACTTCCCCGTTCGCCATAAAATTAGGACGGCTCGCCCAGAAAAGGACAACCACTTGTAGCTGCCTTATCGCTTACGACTAGGAGGGTACATCGTAGGGACGAAGATGTTATTAAAGTTTAATCGCGTCGGTGGGAGTAACGGAAGTGCGGGATTAAACTCGATACTGTGTAATTGTTTAGGATTAGTTTATGGCCCGATTATTACGTGTACATTTCGTTATCGGTACGTGCTTACAGGGCTTACAGAATTGCATCGACATTTCTGTTTATGTTATTGTTATTTTATCTATTCAAACAGATTCATGCGAACTTATTAGATATTTTATTAAAATTATTTGGTAAACGTAGTTTCCAAACAGTATGATGGGGATTTCTGTTATCTGTCATTTGTCTCCTATTATCTGTCAACTGTTAGAATAATATTAATAAAACAGAAGAAGTTTTAAATATTGTCATATACCATAAGTCATCTATTAATATGTTATATCTCAATCGTATCCCTAAATTTTATTACGTTGTTTATTTTTATAAGATCGTTATATTTTATATAATGTTCAACATTAAAAATGTTGTGAATGCTTTCCTTTCCCTCGTTGTAATAATTTACCACTTTTATATTACTTATTAATTAATTACGTACTACATTTTGTATATCTCTTAATTAATAGGACAGTAATCGCGTAAACGTTGACGCGATGCTGTCGATTTTGACTTCAGGGAGCTAGCTGATTGATTATCTTGTTCATTGAACCGAATTACCGACGTGCATCTAAATTAACGTCTCCGCCGAGCGACGGCCACCGTTATCTATCAAATTATTAATTACGAGCGCGAATCTAGAATACCGGAAATCCTGAAAACATAGAATCGACATCGGTAAAGAGGATTAATTCCGCACCGAAAGTTGGTCACAATCACGGCTTCCTCGGCGCGGGCTTTATGCCCGGAATCGCGAATCGGTCTATATAGTGCTCCGTGCAACGGAAAATCCATTGTCGCTAAAGTTTTAATAGGGGGGGGATAATTAAATGCGAAAGAAATATTATAAATTTATATTTTATAAGCTTAAGCCGGGACGCTTTTAAGGACGTAAAAGCAGTAGAACACATGAGCGAGAGAGAGAGGAAAGGACAACGTTTTCATTTCCACTTTCCACGTATGAAAACAAGGGCAATTTTCGAGCCCTTTCCTGAAAAATTGGGTGCGCGCGCGCGCGTTCGAAGGGAAATAGAAAATTTTCCATCATCGACACTCGACAATCTGCAAACGCCACACACCGGCCCCGGCTATTATTTGCCGGGATGAGATCCATTCAAATATGAACAAATGAGGTAAATTCGAGGCTCCGCATCAATAGGCAACAATCGGGCCGAACGTGATGCGACAATGTCGCCCGACTTAGTTGCATTAACATACATGGCGCCCGACATGGGGACGTTGTCGTTTATAATAACCGCACTACCTGGACGATAATTATCTCATCTATTATTCATGATGGGGAATAATATTGGCTGTGTTTATAGTGGTCCTTAAATTATATCAGCTGAAACAATAAGGTATTATATTAGATACATTATTGTCTTTATTAATACTTAAACTTATTAGTTAATTAATATTAAGTATGGATTTTTCAATAATTAAACTTAAAACATTTCTACTTTTCTAATTGTGCAAATAACCTTAATTAATTATTCTTTAAACACCATCCGTATTTCTCAAGTATTTGCTCGATACGCGATTGTATAATTGAGTGAAATCTGAGTCTTAATTTTCGACGAGGGATTTAAATGCGTGTGCACGTAAAGTCCTCTAATTGGATACACGAGAATATTTAACTCTTACCTAGGGAAATTAAATTGAATCCGAGTTCAACACCGGCTCACCCCGGGTTTATAAATTATTTTATCGTGTTGCAAATTGCAACATCCGTAAATCGATACAATGTTTTTTTTTTTGCGGATAAAACTCCCTTCATTAAAAGTTGCCACAACTAACCACATAGAATATTTTTAATACAAAATTATTTTACATTATCTACATGGATAAAACACATTTAGCAGTGTTCAACAATAAATTTGAAACCATTTCAAGTATGTATTTTTATTTCTATATAAATTTTCATTAACAAACTTTTTTTCAGTCTTATTTTTTTAAATTTATTATCATCAATTTATTAAATATTCCTTTGATTGTAAATTAAAAATTTCGCTTTAAATCATCAATTAAACCCTTCGCCGACTTCAAAAAGGGGGTCAATGTAAATCAGACGTACGCTTACCCGTTTCCTACCCCGATTCCTCACTCTCTCTCCGCAGGTTGGGGATTAAGACGCAAAAGCGGCGCCTCCGAGCCCGATCTCGCACATTATTCAATTTGCATGCATTTCGTGCCCAATTTGCATGCAAACAGCGTCACTCGGCCGATATTTTCCTTCCGAGAAAATTGCGAAAATCGCACGGATTTATCCCCCCGTACACACACATAATCCGGCGTGCATCGATTCTTCGGCGCGCATTTCGGGTCACATCCCTAATTTCACTTAAATCCGGATCAACTTGTCTCACTCCCTCGCGAACAACTTAATACTTATAAATTTCATAATTTTCATTCGGAACTTTTCCATTTGCATTATTAATGCGCGCCATTGAGAAGAAGAAGAAGGAGATGGAGGGAAGATTGTTGCTGGGAGATGAAGTCTCGCGATTTTTTTATATATGTGTTTATCAAGTGCTTATGAAATGAACCGGGTAGAGGGTTTTGTTTGGGATTACCGTGAGATGATGGATGGATTATTTACAGTTAATTTTTATAAAAATTATCGATGTTCTTTATGAATATTTAAATTCTTTTTGAGGGTGTAATCTATTCAGAAGCTTTTATAAGGGTTTTAAAGGAATAGCTTCAATTATTATCAGCTAAAAATTGTTGTAATGGATGTAGTGTATATTTGGTAGCCAATTGTTAACTATATCTTTAAGATTGCTACCTGCCTATATTTGCTTTCCTTTTACAATTTCAACGCGAAGAACATTTACAGTCTAATACAATACATATTGCGAAAAGACTCCTTTCTCGTGATAAAATAAACAGAACACAACCCTCGCTAATGTTTTACTATTTGGATTGTGGGATAGAGGCCACCCACCCACCCTACATAATTATTGGTAACACAATAAAAGATTCTGGTTTGTTTTTTTTAAACATCACTCATAATTGTATTTTTTGTTTTTCAACAGTAACAGTAGTTTAAACTTTGGCAATATGTAGAGTAGGTGTTTGGCAACTATCCCACAATCTAATCAATTAACCACTAACAAGTGTTTTAGGAAAATTTTAATCAAAAGGAAATAAAGACGAGAAAAAAATATCGTAACGATTTTTCTCGTAGTAAAATAAACATAACACAACCCTCGCTAATGTTTCACTGTTAGGATTGTGGGATAGAGGCCACCCACCCACCCTACATATTCATTTGTACCACAATTAAAGATTCTGGATTGTTTTTTTTAAAAGATCACTCACCAATGTATTTTTTGTTTTTGAAAATTTCAACAGTAACTGTAGTTTAAATTATGGAAATACGTAGGGTGGGTGGGTGGCCACTATCCCACAATCCAATCAATTAACCATTAGCGAGTGTTTTAGGAAAATTTTATTAAAAAAGAAATAAAATTGAGGAGAAAATTTTATAACAATTTTTCTCGAGGTAAAATTAATATGGCAGAACCCTCGCTCATGTTTTACTGTTTAGTTTGTGAGATAGAGGGCACCCACCCACCCTACATATTTATTTGTATCACAATTAAAGATCTTGTTATGGTTTTTTTAAACATCAGTCACAATTGTATTTTTTGTTTTTGAAAACTTCAATAGTAACTGTGGTTTAAATTTTAGAAATATGTATGATGGGTGGGTGGCCACTATCCCACAATCTAATCAATTAACCATTAGCAAGTTTTTAGGAAAATTTTAATCAAAAAGAAATAAAATCGATAAAAAAAAATGTAACAATTATTCTCGAAGTAAAATAAACCCAACATAACCCTCCATAATGTTTTAAGGTTAGGATTGTGGGATAGAGGCCACCCACCTACATATTTATTTGTACCACAATTAAATATTATGGTTTGTTTTTTTTAAACATCATTCATAATTGTATTTTTTGTTTTTCAAAACTTCAACAGCAACTCTGATTTAAATTATGGAAATATGTATGGTGGGTGGGTGGCCACTATCCCACAATCCAATCAATTAACCATTAGCAAGTGTTTTAGGAAAAATTTAATAAAAAATGAATAAAATTTTGTAACAATTTTTCTCGTGGTAAAATAAATTTACAACAACCCTTGCTGATGTTTTACTGTTAGGATTGTGGGATAGAGGCCACCCACCCACCCTACATATTTATATGTACCACAATTAAATATTCTGGTTTGGTTTTTTTAAACATCACTCACAATGGTATTTTTAGTTTTTAAAAACTTCAATAGTAACTGTAGTTTAAATTTGGGAAATATGTAGGGTGGGTGGGTGTCCACTATCCCACAATCCACTCAATTAACCATTAGCAGGTGTTTTAGGAATATTTTTATAAAGTCGACAAGAAAACTATATAACAATTTTACTCGTGGTAAAATAAATTTGGCACAACCATCGCTAATGTTTTGCTGTTGGGATTGTGGGATAGAGACCACCCACCCACCCCACATATTTATTTGTACCACAATTAAAGATTGTGGTTTGGCTTTTTTAAACATCACTCACAATTGTATTTTTAGTTTTTAAAAACATCAACAGTAAGTGTAGTTTAAATTTTGGAAATATGTAGGGTGGGTGGGTGGCCACTATCCCACAATCCAATCAATTAACCATTAGCAAGTGTTTTAGGAAAACTTTAATAAAAAGGAAATAAAATCGACATCAAAATTTTTAACAATTTTTCTCGTGGTAAAATAAATTTACCACAACCCTCGCTGATGTTTTACTGTTGGGATTGTGGGATAGAGGCCACCCACCCACCCTACATATTTATTTGTACCACAATTAAAGATTCTGGTTTGGTTTTTTTAAAACATCACTCACAAATGTATTTTTTGGTTTTGAAAACTTCGACAGTAACTGTGGTTTAAATTTGGGAAATATGTAGGGTGGGTGGGTGGCCACTATCCCACAATCCAATCAATTAACCATTAGCAAGTGTTTTAGGAAAAGTTTAATAAAAAAGAAATAAAACCGACATGAACATTTTGTAAATTTTTTCTTATTTTAAAATAAATTTACCACAACCCTCGCTGATGTTTTACTGTTGGGATTGTGGGATAGAGGCCACCCACCCACCCCACATATTTATTTGTACCACAATTAAAGATTGTGGTTTGTTTTTTTTTAAACATCACTCACAATTGTATTTTTAGTTTTTAAAAACCTCAGCAGTAACTGTGATTTAAATTTTGGAAATATGTTGGGTGGGTGGGTGGCCACTATCCCATAATTCAATCAATTAACGATTAGCAAATGTTTTAGGAAAATTTTAATCAAAAAGAAATAATACCGACAAGAAAATTTTGTGACCATTTTTCTCGTGGTAAAATAAACATAACAAAACCCTCGCTAATGTTTTACTGTTAGGATTGTGGGATAGAGGCCACCCACCCACCTTACATATTTATTTGTACCACAATTAAAGATTTTGCTTTGGTTTTTTTTAAACATCAGTCACAATTGTATTTTTTGTTTTTGAAAACTTCAACGGCAATTGTGGTTTGATTTTGGAAATATGTAGGATGGGTGGGTGACCACTATCCTACAATCCAATCAAATAACCATTAGCAAGTGTTGTAGGAAAATTTTAATAACAAAGAAATAAAATCGACAAGAAAATTTTGTAACAATTTTCCTTGTTGTAAAATAAACACAACACAACCCTCGCTAATGTTTTACTGTTTAGATTGTGGAATAGAGGCCAACCACCCACCCTACATAATTATTGGTAACACAATCAAAGATTCTGCTTTGTTTTTTTTAAACATCACTCTTAATTGTATTTTTTGTTTTTGAAAACTTCAACAGCAACTGTGGTTGAATTTTGGAAATATGTAGGGTGGGTGGGTGTTCACTATCCCACAATCTAATCAAATAACCATTAGCAAGGGTTTAAAGAAAATTTTAATATACAAGAAATAAAATCGACAAGAAAATTTTGTAACAATTTTCCTTGTTGTAAAATAAACACAACCCAACCCTCGCTAATGTTTTACTGTTTAGATTGTGGAATAGAGGCCACCCACCCACCCTACATATTTATTTGTACCACAATTAAAGATTTTGCTTCGGTTTTTTTTAAACATCAGTCACAATAGTATCTTTTGTTTTTGAAAACTTCAACAGTAACTGTGGTTTGATTTTGGAAATATGTAGGGTGGGTGGGTGTCCATTATGCCACAATCCAATGAATTAACCATTAGCAAGGGTTCTAGGAAAATTTTAATAACAAATAGATAAAATCGACAAAAAAAATTATAACAATTTTTCTCGTGGTAAAATAAACAAAACACAACCCTCGCTAATGTTTTACTGTTAGGATTGTGGGATAGAGGCCACCCGCCCACCCTACATATTTATTTGTACCACAATTAAAGATTCTGCTTTGTTTTTTTTAAACATTAGTCACAATTGTATTTTTAGTTTTTAAAAACTTCAGCAGTAACTGTGGTTTAAATTTTGGAAATATGTAGGGTGGGTGGGTGGCCACTATCCCACAATCCAATCAATTAACCATTAGCAAGTGTTTAATGAAAATTTTAATAACAAAGAAATAAAATCGAGAAGAAAATTTCGTAACAATTTTTCTCGTGGTAAAATAAATATAGCATAACCCTCGCTGATGTTTTACTGTTTAGATTGTGGGATAGAGTCCACCCACCCACCCTACAGATTTATTTGTACCACAATTAAAGATTCTGGTTTGGTTTTTTTAAACATCAGTCACAATTGTATTTATTGTTTTTGAAAACTTCAACAGTAACTGTAGTTTAAATTTTGGAAATATGTAGGGTGGGTGGGTGGCCACTATCCCACAATCCAATCAATTAACCATTAGCAAGTGTTTTAGGAAAATTTTAATAAAAAAAATAAAATCGACAAGAAAAATTTTGTAACAACTTTTCTCGTGGTAAAATAAATATAGCACAACCCTCGCTAATGTTTTACTGTTAGGATTGTGGGATAGAGGCCACCCGCCCACCCCACATATTTATTTGTACCACAATTAAAGATTGTGGTTTGGTTTTTTTAAACATCACTCACAATTGTATTTTTAGTTTTTAAAAACTTCAACAGTAAGTGCAGTTTAAATTTTGGAAATATGTAGGGTGGGTGGGTGGCCACTATCCCACAATCCAATCAATTAACCATTAGCAAGTATTTTAGAAAAATTTTAATAACAAAGAAATAAAAACAATAAGAAATTTTTTTAGCATTTTTTCTCGTGGTAAAATAAATATAGCATAACCCTCGCTAATATTTTACTATTGAATATAAACAAGTAATATTAAATCATCATATTTTTCTCCCAGGAATCTATGCTATGTATAAACAATTCCATTCACATATTCACTGCCCCCTCTGTATATTATTGAATGTTTTTCCCTTTCTTTAAATCGATTCAAAACTTTTCTTCCTGCGTCCGATAGCCTGAGTTTTTCCACCAGTCGCGGCCACTACAGAGTTTTAAAGCACATTTCCGACGATCGTAATCGACGATTTGATTGACACTTCCTTTTGCCTGTTGCGGTGACGTGAATGGGCCGCCGTTTTCATTTTCCACAGTTAATTTGAGAGCCCATCGAGCCCCATTAATATTTTACACTGTGCACACAAATTTCTCGTAATGGATTGCGACGCGACGACGATCAATAGCCGATGATTAATTTTATCGATTACGCAATTTAATAATAATTATATAAAATTATTACGTTAATAATTATTAATAAAGAAAAATAACATTCTTTATATTACATATAAAATATTGCGTAATGGAAAATACTCTAAATATGTTACGTCCTTAAGATTCACACGTATATTATTTTCATCATTAATTAATTTCTTTTAATAAAAAGTTAAAATCAATAACCATTTCTACCCTTCAATGAGTTTTTATCATTATTTAATTTATGCAAAAAATAAAAAAAGAACTCGAATATTATAATGATTACGAAACGAAATCGATTTGCGACTTTAAATTTACCATTTTAGATTTCCAGCATTACGATATATGTATATAAATTTCAGAGGCCGAGAGTGTCAATTGTGTCCGGTAATGACTGTTTGCAACAATGTGAAAACTCATTAACAAGGTCGGTCTCCTGACATTTGGCGTTCAGCATTTAGGCCCGCGCGCGGTTATTATCGGGGAATGAATTAGAGGGATTTGATTAGGGGTTGATTCGAGCGGAGCCCGACCTGAATGCCGCCCGTTCGGTTATTATTATTTAGCCCCCTCCTCCCGCTTGCCCCTCCTAGCCGCCGGGCTTATCGTGATGCCTCGTTCCCCGCACAATCCGACTGCCCTACCGATAGATTCCATATGCCCGAAAATCTATGGGATTTGATCGTGAAATGGACGGATTACGCTTCAGGTTCGATGTGTATTAATTAATGGACTGATGGATTCTGTTTGAATATCGCTACATTTTCATTATATTATATTTTGTCAGATTTGTTATTACTCCTATATTCAATATTCATTAAACGAATTGATGATGTAATTGTAACAATACGAGGGATAGTAGGAAAGCAGTACTCGTATATACGATATGTACATCGTGCTCCAGGTGGATTGTTTTCAAAACATGGTCGAAGAATGGAAGATACCAATTGACAGATGAGATGTTTGCAGGATGGACGTAGATAGATTGCTGCAGGGAATGGCTCTTGGCGCCGGGGATTCTGTACACAGTTGGATCTAGGGAGGGCAACGGAAAGGGCTGCACATCCTGGGAGAGGCCTGCACACCAGCCAAAAGAGCTCTGAGTCTAAAAATAAAACGCTTACTACGACATGGTGGAAGCTATAAGCCCTATAAGATCGTGGCAAGAAGCTGAGGGTCGACCATCCTTGGAAGTAGCTGAAAAGAACTCTCCAAAATATACAAGTAGGAGGCAACCAATAATAAATCAGAAGGAACCCTTGATGGCAGCCAAGACCCTATTAAATCGTAAGGCTACCGGCCCTGGGGGTATTCCAAATGAGGGAGAGAGGGTGCTGTTCGAGAACGCAACGGAATCCGTGACATGCGCAAACAAATGTTTGACTGAGGAGATATTCCTCAAAATCTATAAAAGGTCCACGTTGGTATTTTTGCCGAAGCAAGGAAAGCCGAGGACTCGTACTCGCATCTATTACTATCTGTTGGACGTAGAGGCCAAACTATTGGAGAGGCTGCTCGTTGATAGTTTCATCGAGTCAATACACGTCTCTGTGGGCCTCTCCGACAGGCATTTTGGCTTCGGCATATAGGAAGCATCCCACCAAGTAAGCAACAATAAATCGAGAGGTGGAACCATTCACGGCAGTCGAGATATCGAGGGCTGTCAAGACCCTACAAAATCGTAAAAGATATCAGCCCTGCAGGCATCTCAAATGAGGGAAGAGGCGCACTGGTACAAAAAAAATCCCGGCGCAACTGATTGTGGTGGTGAATAGAGAACTTCTTGTGGAGGATTATAGAAGAACACTCAAATGCATTCCTACATGTGATGCGAATAGAGATACCGACAGGAGTAGATGTGCGTTTGCTGGTCGCAGGGCGGCGCCAAATGAATGTCAGGATTGGTGCTGGAGATTACTTCTAACAAAACTAGGGCGGCATGGCTGTCCAAGACTACTTGACTAGGAGAAAAAATTCGAAGGAAACATGAACTACTAATTAAAGGAAACCCCAATCACAGTGCTCGGGTGATGGAGGCGGCTGCGGGTGACATCCAATATGGTGAGAACGGTAGCCAGGATCATGCCAAACAGCGTTGGATTTGGCAAGACAAAAAGAAAATTTGAGGGGGCCAGTGTCAAGCTTCTTTACGTGATTTCGGCCCGGATTATTTGCACGGTTTCGAGGAGAAATGCTGGGCGGTGGTTCAGGACTCTTAGACCAAAAATGTTAAGATTGATTAGTCTGCTCTACTCTGCTGGGGGGTTTTAGCTTGATTATGAATGGGCGCATAAGAATTTCACGAAAGCGGAGCTAGAAATGACAAATTTGTGAATGGCAACAAAGGTGGAGTAGTGGATCAAAGGGGACTTTTTTTATTAATTCGGGACACTGGCCGTGAACGACCAGAAGTGGCCCCCAGGAAGCAGGATGCCAGTGGATCACCAGTGGCATGCGCGCCTGGTTCATCTTCTTCTCCTTTGTTGTCTATATTACCATATATTCATTAAATACTACGTTTATGTTTAAGTTACGATACATTTACATTGGATATAGCACTTCAGCATAAGGGGGACTATTGTCGCCATTTTAGGGATGATTTCCCTCCTCGCCCCCCAGTGCCCTGGCGAGGACCTCCCTGTCCGCTTGCCACATGATGCATACCTCAAGGGTGTGCTCCAGGTCGTCACTCGCCTCCTGGCAGTGCTGTCATTGCTCCGTGGCCGACTTTCCGAATCTTACGAGGTAGGTTTAGAAGCATCCATGTCCCGTGAGGATCTGCGCCAGAAAGTAGTCCATCTGGCCGTATCTGTGGTTCACCCACGGCCTGACGTTAGGAACCATCCGCGTTGCTGTGTCTTTGCTTCCCTCGTTCCACCTCTGCTGTTGCTCCGCTATATGGTGTTCCTACTCTTTCGCCCTACCGACGATGACAGCACTTCAGCCGTCTCTGTCGACACCGTCCTGTATCCCTGGAACCCCCGCAGCAAGCCCGGCCTGAGTGCTCTTTGCATGTGTTCCATATCTTAGAATTCACGCAGCTCGCCCACGCTGGTTCTACGTAAAGCAGCGTGACACTGGCTATCTTTAACATGAGACGTCTGTTAACCGCAATTTAACATTAGCCTGGAGACGGATCTAGCCGCCCTGGCAGCTCCGGCCGTCGCCTCGAAGATTTGCCTGATGTGGTTAGGGTTTACCTCTATCATCACCCCTAGGTATTTCATGCTAGGTTGGATAATCAATGCCTATCTTAGCGCGGTTAACGTCTCGCCCTTTGTCCTCCCCGCTTTCCCTCTGCCTAGCCAAGCCGCCTTGGTTTTTCCCGCTGCCAGACCCAGCCCTGCCTTCTCCATCCATTCGGCTATACGTTTAACCGCTTTCGTAATCGCTTACTTAGTCTCCAGGATCTCCAGCCTCCTGGCTATGATTAGGAGATCGTGTGCAAAGCCTATTACTTTCACCCCGGCCGGCTGTGACAGGTGCAGTATCCCGGCGTAGGCATTGTTCCATAAGAACGGCCCGAGGTCCGACCACTGTCAGTGAAAAATTGTCTTCCCCCTCTTATCTAAATAGGTGCGTAGGATCCTGGTTAAGTACCCCGGGATCCCTTTCTTCACCAGCGCTTCCATAATCAACGGCCAGGGTATACTTTTAAATGCTTTCCTGATAATGAGGGATACGGCTAGACAGTGCTTCCTTCCCTTCAGTGGGCCTCTGTTAGCCTCCGTTGCCAGTCTCCTCATTTTTCTCTGAGCGTCCATCGTGGACCTGCCCTTCCGAAATCTGTATTGCTGATCAGGCAGACCCCCGGCAGCCTCTAGTTTGTCTCTAACTCTCTCTGCCAGTAGACCTTCTAGCAACTTCACTTCTCCATCCGGCAGACATATTGGCTTCAACGATCCCGGTTGTTCTTCTGGTTTACATGACTTTGGCAAGAGAACCAGGTTGGCCCTCTTGTATATGCCCGGGAACACACCCTCCCTTGTTGAGGCACTCCGTGAATCGGTTCGGTCCCTCTCCTACAACTACCCTGATGGCTTCACTGGAGGTAAAAGAGCCCCGGCTGCCCTCGCTACCTCCTCCGCGGTGAACAGCACCAAGTCGTTCGTCTCCTCTGACTGAGGTCCAGCCCTGACCAGGCTACGTCCCTATGAGAAAATCTCGGTCATAATGTATTTCAATCCTCCAGAGATCCGTGAACCGGTTTCCTTGGCCATTACTCTGTAATTCCTATCCCATACGTCTGCGTCCACTTCCTTACAGAGTTTCCTCCATCACTCCTCTTTACTGCGCCCGATCTTAATTCGCCGTTTCTTCTTTGCCGCAGCGCTGGGCGCTTCCAGTATCTGTATATACCTTCCCTTCTTTCTGTATCTGGACTAGTACATCCTCGCCCCAAGCTTCCACGACCCTCGGCGACCGCTAGTATACCACCCTGGCGCCTATCTTCTTCGTCATCGGGATTGCTCGATCACAAGCAGTCAACAGTTGCTCGGAGAAGATTGCGCAAGCATCTTCCGCCTTGTCAGGGAGACTGATTTGTTGTGCCATCTCCTGCAGCAGTCGACCCATATCTATTTTTCGGGTATTCCACATCGCGACCTTACTCTGTTCTTTGTTTTTTTTAACTATCGAGTTCTGCATCTTGAACATGATGAACCTGTAGTCGCTGTAGCTTTCCACGTCAATCTCAACCCTCCAGTTGTCCAGTCGCTGTCTATGTTGAACACCTCTAGCTGCAGGAAAGCTAAGCTCTCCTCTAAGGCCTCTCCTCTGCGGTCAGCCCTTGTTTCTCACCCCTCTTGCTCGACACTCATTCCTCGATCATCGCCAGTCACTTCTGAAATTCTGCCTGTGTTTTATTGGGGTAGATATAACAGAACCCCGCCGTCATGTCGTGTGGCGTCGCCCACATTATGCTCTTACAGGGGCTTCCTGATACCGTCACACGGAGTTCGGCATCTTCCCTCAGCAGGATCTCCACATTTCCCTCTGGGCAATCCCTGTTCCAGCTAGGCCCCATTCGTGAGTCGTTCGCCTCACTTACGACCAAAATTTGTGCTTTGTACTTATTGGCCCAGACCTCCAGAAGGTCGCTAGTTACATGGCATCTATTAGCATTAAATTGTAGCACTATCGACTCACTGTAGGATCCGTCCCAGGGACAGTTCTGGACCCACTTCCGTCCTTGCTAGCTGTCCTCCCTGTAGTGTTCCCCTGGGCTAGTCTACTGTATACAGAGCATGCCCTACTTCCCAGGAAGGAAGTGGTCTGCATCCCTGCCGGCCTTATGCAGAAGGGAGCGCTCTTGCACTCCTTCTCCAAGTGGCCTTCTTCCCCGCACCTCTTGCATATCCCCAGCCTATTCGTCCCCGAGCAATCTGCCGCTACGTGTCCGTGACTCCAGCATCTCTTACAGGTTGTCGGATCAAAGGGGGCTGTGGCGAAACTGATGATAACAGACTTCATGCCATGTAGATTCCTAACCCAAATCTTTACGGGGGATGGCTGCTTTCATACTTACCACGCGAGGATCAGTAAGGTTGGCCTGGAGAAGTGCCAACAATGTTCGTGGTCGAGGTACAACCTCAAGCACACGGTCGAGCAATACAGGTATTAGAATGCAGAAACAGCGAATATCTTTAAAGTCTTCGTGGTAAAACTGACTGACCACATGCTGGCTGGTAGGCGCAAATGGAAAGCGAAGGTGGCCTTCACCAAGGCAATCCTAAGTAAGCAAGCAGATGCCGTACGGGATACTGCTTACTCGGATTAGAAAGGCTTCAAAAGACTCTATACAAAGAAAATTCATCATGGCCAAAATATTTCTTTGATACACTCTAGAAGAAAGAAAATGATATTCAAGAAATATGTTCTATTATGAATTATTTAGAGCACCTTATTTAGCATAGTCTTGTCTTATTAGTTGAAAGACCATCGTATTTTTTTTTCTGTTGTATTAAAATTCATAAAAATGGCTAAAGTAGAACAATATAAAAGGAATGATAAACAAAAATTATTTTCTTTACAGCAATTTTATTGACATCTTTATTTTATAATTTTGTTAATGGATTTTGTTTCTAATAATAATAAAATGCGCAGTACATAGAAAATACTACTATGCATTTTCACCGTATTAGATTATCGAGAGTGTATGTAATATTATTACCTTTTTAAAATTTCAATTTGCTGTGTAACTCGAGAGTTCGCGTACGAGGAATCAATTGGCGGAACACGCACGGCATAAAGTATAGAGTGTTCGGATACGGAGAATACACGGGAGATTTACGGCGTATCATGTCTGAGCCATAAAATTTCTACAGACAATACAATAAGGAGGGCCGTGCGGAAATATAATTCCCGAAGGTGGATGAAAACACTTTAATACGACGTGACGGTTATCCGGAACGCAACAGCGGAATCGACTTTTCGCACGGCCTGGAGGGATTTTTATTGACGTATACAAACGGAGATAATCTAAAATTAATAATAATGGTCAAAAATTAATAATAAATTTTTAGAAGGGGTAGAAATAACAAGAAAGCTTTATAATCGCGTTAGCGAGCTCTCTAGATGATTACGGGATGATTTATTACATTATTACAGCCGAAACTCTTACGACAATTGCTATTTCATGCATTAAACAGGAATGTGTACGTAGTCATATTTGCAACTTTAAAACCGATGCATTTAACAAAGTTTTACCGTAAATTCTATTAAACCAGAGTGTATTTCATGACTTTGAAACATTCCCGTGATGGGAGGCAAAGTGCACAATAATTAAATTTGTCGTGCTTTTATTATTAAATATTTTCGGAAATAATTTACGTGACAGGGGTTAATAAGCCGGCGCATTTTTGGACTCAATAATGCTAACACCGGAATATTCGGTAATCGATAACACTATACATAAATAGAGTTATAGGTTTTCAATTAAAAATTTATTTAATTATTCGTAGCTTCATTACTCATCGAAGGTAAAATAATTACTGATAAGTTAGACGTTTCTGGAAAGTTTGGTGTAATTTCAGCGATAACCCCGGCGAAGTGCTGCCAACTGGGCGTCGTTGAAGTTCTGACGGTTGTAAATGTTGTAGAAAATAGAGCCAATTGAAATGCCGCGAACGCTTCCGTTTTCCGAAGATAACGTGGAAACAGGAAGAGGAAAGAGGATGTCCAGACCGTAGTTCTCTAGTTAATTAAATTGTTTTTAGTTTTTTTTTGTGTGTGTGAAACGAGATATCACATAGATGTAGGAAGTAAGTAATTTTAAAATCTTACAATCTCGTAAATATTTTAAGTGAATCTTTACAAAAGTAAATTCTCATATCACCTTCTGGAGAGTGTAAATTGCGACGTTTGCCCACCGTCTGTGCATCCAAGGCGATTGTTTGCCGGTTTTGTGTAAAGCCAAACTCCAGTTGCATTTTCCCTTGACAACAAGAAAGCCCTCCTGTTGCATTCCATCACTTCCTCGTATAAATAATGCAGGAGTCTCGTGCATATATAATCAGCGGCGAAGGAAACTTCGCTGCCAACTCAGCCCTTTGTGCGATTTTATATAATCCATATACACAAATCATCCCTCGGCGGCACAATTAACCAGAAACTCACGGCTGATGTCGCAATGTCCTCGTTACGTGTTTCATGTGTGGATAGGCACCTAGTTGCATGATGTAACGCAATTCTTTTTGCGTTATCTCTTACGTGTACAATATTTTTGTGTGTTTGTTTAGTTTATCTTCTAGAAATATCGTTTTGGTTATAGTTATGACACATTAAATTATTTCCTTTATTTACTGTTACGTTTACAACATTATAAATTACAAATACAATATACAAAAATGATGATGCGGCCATCATAATACTTTCCCTATTATTTTGATGATGTTTAACTGATTGGAGGGTGGGATAGAGGCCACCCACCCACCCTACATATACATATAAATTACAATTCCTTGTCGTTTCGCGGTTTCCAATAAAATTAATTACAAAACTTTTTGCATACAAAAGAAATTCTAATGGTAATATTTTTGAGTGAGTGAATTAGTAAAATTTTGATGCATGATGGGGGGACACACTTTAAATCTAAATTAGATAAAATTAGCTATAGAAACCATTTATATTTAATGCTAAATTTTGATTTTCTTTTATTTTTGATTACATAAAGAGTTTGATTATTTTTAGCACCAAAACCATCACCGATTAGCAATTAAAGTTATCATGTATATGTAGGGTGGGTGGGTGGCCTCTATCCTACCTTCTAATCAATTAAACACGAGCGAGGGTTTTAATTAGAAGTTGTAAAATATAAATAAACACATAATAATTGCAATTTTTAGAGATTTATTCATACAAATTTTTCAAATAACTTTTGATGATGTTCTACTGATTGAAGGGTGGTATAGAGGCCACCCACCCACCCTACATATACATATAAAATACAATTACTGATAGTCTCGCGGTTTGGAATAAAATTAATTACAAAACTCTTTGAATAAAAATGAAATTCAAAAGGTAAAATTTTTAAGTGAGTAAAATTTCTAATTATTATATATTTAAAAAAAATAAAAACGCATTCGTTTTAAATTGACTCGGTTTTCAAGTTAATCTCTTAATAGTTATTTATTTTTAGAACTTTTAAAATAGGCGGAAACATTCAATTTCTTCAAATTCATGTTTGGAGAGCCGCCATTTTGTTTCTAATAAAGATAGGTTATTATATATTCTAAATGTAAAAAATACATTCCTTTTAAGTTGATTTTAAAGTTTTAAGGTCAATCTCTCCAATAGTTTTCTTTTTTAGAAGTTTTAAAATAGGCGTTGTAAATTTAAGTTCTTCAATTTCATGTTTCGTGTGCCGCCATTTTGTTTTTATGAATGTTGGTTATTATATTTTTAAAATGTTAAAAATGCATTTCTTTTAAGTTGATTTTGAAGTTTTCAAGTCAATATCTTCAATGCTAATTTTTTTAGAATGATTAAAATAGGCATTGTAAAATCAATTTCTTCAATTTCATTTTTGGAGTGCCGCCATTTTGTTTCTAATAAAGAACGGTTATTTTATTTTTAAAATATTAAAAATATATTTCATTTAAGTTAATTTTGAAGTTTTCAAGTTAATCACTCGAGTTATTTGTTTTTAGAATGTTTACAATAGGCGTTGTAAAATTAATTTCTTCAATTTCGTGTTTGAAGTACCGCCATTTTTTTAATAAAGATAGGTTATTAAATATTTTTTAAATATTAAAAATACGTTCCTTTTAAGTTGATTTTAAAGTTTTTAGGTTAATCTCTCAAACAGTTATTATTTTTAGAATTTTTAAAATTGATATAAATTAAATTTCTTCAATTTTATGTTTGGAGTACCGCCATTTTGTTCCTAATGAAGTTAAAAAATATTAAAAATACATTCGTTTTAAGTTGATTTTGAAGCTTTCAAGTAATTCTCTTAATAGTTTTTTTTAGAATAACTGTTGAATATTAGCTGAAAAACAAAGGAAAATTTATTTTAAAACAATGACTATATGTATAAAAAACATTTGGGGAAAATAATTTTAAAAACAATTGGGCAATTGAAATTCTGCACAATTTCAACAAAAAAAAAAACAAAACGATAATTTCTCTAAACAAAAATTGAGGTAATTTTTATGCAGCTAAAAAATTAGTTAAAAAGACCGTTGAAATTATTTTTCAAAATTCACTAAGAAAAAAAACAATGGAATAAAACCATTTGACCAAAAACAACATTTTTTGGCAAAAAACATACGTTTCAACAATCGGAAAAAAACTCAATTCGAATTTTCGAAAAAAAAAAACATAATTTTTCCACAGTTCAAAAGAAGAGTAATTCAAAATTTGTTGAAATTATTTTTAACTCAAATGGAAAAACTATTTAATATTTTTTAAATTTACATAATATAAGTTAGAATTTTACAGCAAAAATCTATACAAATTCTTCCTCCTCAAAAAATGTAAAAAGTTTCTTTATAAAAAAAACCATGTTTTTTTAAATATCTGAAGAAACTTTTGAAAATACATATCCTTAAAAAATGGAAACTGTTGAAAGAGATTTTCTGCAGAGAAACAAATGAAAATTTTGCACAACAAACGGTGATAATTGGTATAAAACTATTGGACAATTGAAATTTTCTACAGCTTTATCAAAATTATTGAAATTTAATGGAAACCTAAAATTCTTTTGATAAAAAATCACTTTTACAATTTTAAAAACAATTTTAAATTTACATAAAAAAACAGTTTTTCTTCAACAATAAAAAGCAACATTTTCAGACAAAAAACATATGTTTTCAACATTCGAAAGAAATCTCAATTCGAATTTACGAAAAAAACAATAATAATAAGTTTTCAACAGTTAAAAAAAAAGTAATTTAAAATATTTTTTTTAATCCATTAGAAACTATAATGGAAAACTATTTAACATTTTTAAAATTTACATAAAATAAGTTAGAATTTTACAGCAAAAAAACTATACAAACACTTCCTCATCAAAAAAAAAAATGGAAAATTTTCTTTAAGAAAAAACGTCGTTTTTTAAATATCGAAAAAACAAATGAGAATTTATTTTAAAAATTTTATAAAAAAAAACAATAAATTTGTATAAAATAATTGAACAATTGAAATTTTATACAACAAAATATACAAAAAAAATATTTCTCAAAAAAATGACATAATTTTTAAACAGTTAAAAAAATATTTCAATTAAAATAATTTGTTAAAAAATAGTTGAAATTATTTTTCAAAATTAACTAGAAAGAAAAATGAAATTTGGCTTAAAAGCAATTTAACAAAAACCGTTCACTCAAAACTATCTAAAGAACATCTGTTTCAAATTATCGTAAATTGGTGAAATTTTATAAAACCATTTATTTATTTATCTTTGATCTTCTTTGCTGAAGATTACATAAATAACAAATCAATTTTAAAATGACATACGTCAAATTTTGGGCAAAAGAAGCACGGGCGGAGTGATTTTAATAAAAAAAATCAATTCAAAAATTTCAAAAACAATCTAAAATTTATATAAAAATAGTTTTTTTCCAACAGTCAAGAAATATAAAATTTCTTTGAAAAAAAACCATGCTTTTAAACATTTAAAACTTTTAAAAGTTTGCTAAAAAAATAAGACAAATCTTTCTAAGGAGAAATAATACAAAAAATATCAAAATTTTCAATTTTTATTTTTTTTCTCGAAAATTAAGAATTTTATGAAAAATATGTTCCAATAAAACTTGCTCAGTATTTTATTCCCTTAAACTTTTGTTTGAACCGTTTTTTAAAATTTTTCATATTAAAAAAATACCACCAAAAAAACAAGAAAACGCCACGAGTAAACATCCACTTCCGGTTTATTAATATTCACCAAAAGCTTTTCAGTTCCAGTTTGTAACGATAAAATCTTAACTTTAAAGTTTTATCTCAATCGGATCATTCGTTTTTGAGATACAGCGCCCACAGACATTTTTCCGCACGAAAACAATACTTCCCCTATATATACTATATAGGGAAAGAAAATGGTGATGTGGCCATCATAGTACTTTCCCTATATATTACACGAAAAGTATGACGTTTACTTGTTACAAAATTTCATTTAGCTCCTATAGTTTATTAACAATAAGCAAAAAAAAATCAAAACTTTTAAGTTAGGAACAAAAAAATGTTTCAATAAAACTTTTTCAGTTTTTCATTCTCTTTAACTTTTGTTTAAAAAGTTATGTTTTATTTTTCAAAATTTGTTTGAATAAATCTATTAAATTTTGCAATAATATTATTACTTTCCCTATACACGTAGTATATAGGGGGAGTATTGTTTTCGTGATTTTTTTTTGAAAATTTTTTTTTGCGGAAATATCCGTTTTGGGGTCCCCTGAACCCAAAAAACTAATTTCTGGAAAAAAAAAATCTGTGTCTGTGTGTGTGTGTGTGTGTGTGTGTGTGTGTGTGTGTGTCTGTCTGTCTGTCTGTCGGTGGGCGCTGTATCTCAAAAACGAATCATCCGATGGAGATGAAACTTTAAACTTAAGGTTTTATCGTTAAAAACTGGAGCTGAAAAGCTTTTGGTAGAGATTCATAAACCGGAAGTGGATGTTTACTCGAGGCGTTTTTTTGTTTTTTACCAATATTTTTCTAAATATACAAAATATTATGAAACTTCTCAAACAAAAGTTAAAGGGCGTAAGAAACTGAACAACTTTTAATAAAACATGTTTTTTATAAAATTCTTAACTTTCGAGAAAAAAATTAAAAATTGAAAATTTTGGCATTTTTTGGCAATTGCTAATAAACTATTGAAGCTATATGAAATTTATATAACAAATAGTTGTAGAGAATTCAAGACTGAACAAATTATAAAGAATAGTTTTTTTGCCTAAACCTCATAGTTTTCGAGTAAAATATAGGGAAAGTACTATGATGGCCACATCACCATTTTGTTTATTTACGTTTTACAACTTTTAATTAAAACCCTCGCTTATGTTTTACTAATTGGAGGGTGGGCTAGAGGCCACCCACCCACCCTTCATATACATATTAACTTTAATTACTGATCGCCTCGCGGTTTGGAATAACTTTGATTACATAATTTGAATAAAAGAAAATTGACAAAGTAAAAATTTTTATGAAGAGAATGGTTGCGACCGTTACTACGTGGTAATCCATACTTACATACAACAGTTTGTGGTTAAAACAATTTTCAATTCAGTGAAAGAAGGACTTATTAGAAATTATTAAAAATTTTGAAAAAGTCTATATTTCTAAATAATTTTTTTTTAAACTTTATAGCTTCCAATAAAATCTTCACAATTTAGAAAGCGGGTTGAATTAAAAAATCTTGAAACCTAGAGAAGAAGTTGGTGGAAATTTCTTGAAAAAGTGAGTCTAGCTTTTAGAAAAAAAATCCTAAAAATCTAGGGCTTCAAAAAAAGAGAAATTACTGAAAATTTTCTGAACTTCCTGAAGAAAACTCTAGATTTCTACAAACAAATTTTCTAAAAAGTTCTGGAGCCTCCAAAAAATCTTTGTAATTTACAAGATAAGAAGATAACCTTGAAATCTGGAGGAGAAATTTCTGGAAATTTCCTGAACCCTGGGAAAAAAAATCTAGTTTATAAATTAAAATTTTCTAAAAATTCTAGAACCTCCTAGAAATTTAGAAGACCAGTTGAAAAAACATATTAAAATCGGGAAGAGAAATTACTGAAAATTATTTTAAACTTTCTCGAAAGTAAGAAATGATTTCTAGGGGCAAATTTAAAAAAAATCTAGACCCTACATGAAAAATTCCGCAATTTAGAACTTTCTAAATAAGTTTATAGCCTCTATTTGAAACAAAATGTTGAATTTTAGAGAAGCAATTGCTCAAATTTACCTGAATTCTCGAAAAGAAGACGAATTAAAAAACATTTAGAGCCTGAAAGGAATCTTCACAATTTATAAGAAAGGTTGAAAAAAAAATAATTTTCGAATGAAATTATTGGCCATTTTCTAAACTCTTAAACTTTTAGAAAAAAAAATCTAGAATATCCTAATGCCTCGTAAAAAGTCTTTGCAATTTAAAAGACGACTTCAAAAAAACTCTTGAACTCTAGAAAATGAATTGCTAGAAATTTCCTGAACCCTCGAGAAAATAATCTAGATTATTAGTAGAAAATTCTAAAAATTCTAGAGCTTCATTGAAAATCTTTGCGATTTAGAAGACAAGTTGAAAAAATCTTGAAATGTGGAGAAGAAATTACTAGAAATTTTCTGAACTCTCGTAAAAGAGTCTGGATTTTAAAAACAAATTTTCTAAATTAGCCTTAATATATCTTCACAATTTACTAAAAATTTTCTGAATTTTACAAAAAATATACATTTCTATAAAAAAAAAATGTTTAATTCTAAAAACTTCGCAATTTAAAAGACAGCTTGAAAAAAAAACAATCTTGATATCTGGAGAAATGACTGAAAAGAATCTAAATTTCTAGGAACAGATTTTCTAGAAAAATCTATAGTCTCCATATCTGAATAAAAGCTACTGGAAATTTCTGAATTTGAAAAAGTCTAAAGTTCTGGATATGATTTTTTTAGCCCTGAAGGAAATCTTTGCAATATTAAAATCTGGAAGAGAAATTACTGGAAACAGCCTTAAAGAAAATTCTATAAATATTGAAACGAACTTTCTAAAAAAAAACTCCAGAATAAGACCTTTGCTAAAAATTCTGGAAATATGAAGAAGAAATTACTGTAAACTTTTAGAATGCTCCAAAAAAGTTCTAGATATCCACAAAGAAAACTTGTGAAAAATTCGAGAATCCTCGATCAAAATTCTTTGGAAAGGAAGATGCAAAAAACTGAAAATATGGAGAAGAAATTCCGGAAACTTCCAGAAGCCTCTAAGTAAGTTCTAGAAATTTAGAAAAAAAAATCTTAATAAATTGTAAAGTTAAACAAAAGTTTGAAAGAACTTTCTGAATAATCTAGAACTCTCGAATAAAATCTTTGCTAAAAATTCTGGAAATATCTATTTATTTATTAGATAAGAAAACGAAATTACTGTACACTTCTAGAATCCACAAAAAAATATTTTATAAATCTAAAATGAGATCTTGAGAAAAATTCTAGAAACCTCAATGTAAATTTAAAAATTTTAATATTTGAATTTTTTTCTCGCAAATTAAATTTTTTTTCGAAAAACATGTCTTAAAAAAAACTTCTTAAAAATCTTAAAAATGTACTTGATAATTGATTGGTTGATTGAAAGAAAACTTAGGTATTATAATTTAAGAAAATCATTAAAATTTTTTAAAATTTAGAAAATCTAAAAAGTCTAAAATAAAAAAAAAATGAAATTTCTTGAATATTTAAAAGCCCTAACAAATTAATAATCTTGAATATTGAAAGTTTCAGGAGTACGTAAAAAAACCCAAAAATCTTAATTTTGAATATTTAAAAATCTTAAAATTTAATGAAAATTTTTAGAAATATAAAACAACAATCTTAATCATAATGAAAAATTAAAAAACTTGTAATATAAATTTTGAAAATCTTGACAATCTTATAAATCTTCAGTTTTAATCAAAAATTTAGAAAAATTTTAATGCTTGATAAATTTATTAATGTTTTTTGTTAAGAAAAATAATTTTTAAAAATCTTTAAATTTTAAATTAATGAAATTTATTTCGGAAAGCCCTTAGAATTCTTAAAAAATGAGAAAATACTTGAATACTTTGCCTTTAACTTAATGTCTTAAAAAATTAAAATCTTATAAATTTTATATTTCAGAAACATTGAACAATTTTTTTAATCTTGAAAATTTTAAGAAGTTTAAAAAATTAAAAATCGTTTTAATTTTGAAAACTATAGAAATCTAAAACTTTAAATTTTAAAAAGATCAAAAATTCTAAATATTTAATAAAAATATTAGAAGTATATAACAATAATCTTAAATGTGTTGAAGCACTTAAAACTTAATAATATTAAGAAATATTACTAATTTTCAATTTTCATCATAGATTTGGAAAAATTTTAATATGTAAAAATTCTATAAATGATTTTGATTAAGAAACAAATCTCTTCAGCATCTTAGAATTTGAAAATCTTCAATGCTTGAGAGTTTTAAAAATGTTGAACATTTTAGATGCCATTGTTTGAAAATTAGTTTAAAAAATAATTTATTTAAATTTTAGTTCTTTTAATTAAATTATTAAAAGATTGAAAATATGCTTGATTATTTCAAACCTTTAGAGTCTTAAAGCCATAAAAGCCTTAAAAGTAGTGAACATCTTTTAAAATCCTAAAAATATTGAAAGTTAGTAGAAAATTAGTAAAAGTAGACATCTCTTAATTATTGAAAATTATAAGAATCCTTTAAAATGTTGGAAATATAAAACAGAAATTCAAAATATTTTAAAGAAAATGAAAAACAATACTTTCTTGAAAAGTTTGAAAATCTTAAAAATCTTCAATTTTAATCATAAATTTTTCATGCTTAAAAAACCTAAGGATGGTATTCTTAAAAAAAAACATAAATTCTTAAAAGTCTCGACATTTTGGGAAATCGTTTAACATTTTTAATAATAATAGTTTTAGAAAATCTTCAAGGTAATTTTGGGATATTTTAAACCTTTATAGATTTAAAATAATGGAACATATTGAAAGTTTTAAACGAGTTTTAGGAAAATTAAAAAATATAAAAATCTTTAAATTTTCGAAAATTTCAGATTTTCTTAAATGAATTAAACCCTCAGAATTTTAAAAATTTTGAAAAACTTAAAAACTATAATATAGAAAATTTTTAGTTTTCATCATAAATCTAGAAAATTTTTAATGTTTGAAAATTCAACAAATGATTTTGATAAAAAGAAACATGCTAAATGTTTTGCAATTTTCGAAAATCATAAACAAATTAAGTTTATAAAATTTTAAAAAATCTTCTTTTGAAGAGATAATGTATGAATAGTTTAGTATTAAAAAAAAAACTAAAATTTTGAATAGCTTAAATCTTAAAATATTTAACATATTTCAAAATATTAATAATGTTGAAAGTATTTAAAAATCCTACAAATCTTCAGTCTTCACTATAAATTTTGACTTTTTTAAATGCTTGAAAATCCAATATAGTTATAAAAAAGAAAAAAATCTTAAATGTTCTCTTAAAGCCTTTGAGTATATCTTTGATTATTTTGAACCTTTATAAGCTTTAAAAAAAAATATTGAACAACGCGAGGCTTAAAAATATTTAACATCTTTGAACATCACAAAAATGTTGAAAATTTTAGAAACATTAGAAGAAAGAAAACTTGCAAAGTTTAAATTTTTCGAAAATTATAAGAAATGAAAAACTAGATTTTATTTTAAATTAATTAAATTTTTTAAAATATAAAAGAGAAATCCTAAATATGTTGAAAAACCTAATGAAAATTTGGAATTTTTTTTACAAATCTTAAATCTTCGTCATAAAACTAAAAAAAAAGTAATGTTTGAAAATTCTTTAAATGCTTTTAGTTTAAAATAAACATTCTTGAATGCCTTATAATTTTCGAAAATTTCTTTTATAGCATCTTTGAAAATCCTAAAATTGATTTTGATTGAAAAATAAAAACAAATTATCCTTCAGAATTACCAGCATCTTAGAATTTGAAAATATTTAATGCTTAAAAATGTTATCAATTAACTTAACCTTAACTGTCAAGTGAGATCTGTTATTTATAATCTGTGAACTGTCGTTCTATAAAATATTTTGAAAATGTTTGATTTTGAAAATATTCTCTCATCAGTTATAAAAATTCGTTTTTGAAATACAACGCCCACCGACAGACACATTCACGAAAACATTACCACCCAAATGGTGATGTGGTCATCATAGTACTTTCCCTATATTTTTCTCGAAAACTATGAGGTTTACGTAAAAAGGTTATTCTTAATAATTTGTTCAATTTTAAATTATCTACAATTATTTGTTATATAAGTTTCATGTAACTTCAATGGTTTGTCAGCAATTGGCAAAAAATATCAAAATTTTCAATTTTTATTCTTTTTCTCAAAAGTTAAAATTTTTATGAAAAACATGTTCGAATAAAACTTGTACAGTTTTTTATTCCCTTTAACTTTTGTTTGAATCGTTTTTTAAAGTTTTTCATTTTTAGAAAAATATCACGAAAAAACAAAAAAACGCCTCGAGTAAACATCCACTTCCGGTTTATGAATATTTACCAAAAGCTTTTCAGCTCCAGTTTTTAACGACAAAACCTTAAGTTTAAAGTTTCATCTCCATCGGATCATTCGTTTTTGAGATACAGTGCCCACCGACAGACAGACAGACAGACACACACACACACACACACACACACACACACACACAGACACACAAAATTTTTTTCCAGAAATTAGTGCAATGGACTCAGGGGGGCCCAAAACGGATATTTCCGCAAAAAAAAAATTTCAAAAAAAAATCACGAAAACAATACTCCCCCTATATACTACGTGTATAGGGAAAGTAATAATTATTTATCTATATACTATCTATCACCACAAACAGTGATTCTGTCTTCGCTACCAGTACCTTTAATTTCATTCTTCTTCTTAATCTTCCTGAATTATCATTCTTATTCCATACAAATATTCATGAAATTTTAATTCGCTGGGGTTTCGTACTAACGAGCCCCACCGAATTTTCACGTGTAATAACTATGTTTGTGATAAAGCGGCACTAGCTTTTATAAATATTTACTTTCACTGATAATTTCCACTGCCCCCCGAGCACAAATAGCTCGATGTTTGTTCAGGTGTTACTGTTAATTCTGTACGGATCTCATTAGTGCTGATCGTATGTGTATGTGTGTGTGTGTGTGAAATTCCGACTTCTAATCTGACGACCAAATAAATAAATTGACGCAAATTGTTAAATTATTGAACCACACTAATAATTACTAAATTTCCCCTCGTAATCAACAATCTTCAGACGACGGATTATTGATTCTCTTGTCTCAGTTTATGTAACCACCTTTATCCTTCAATCATATTTGCGTCATTAATTTAAATATAATTTAATCATTCAAATAACGCCAATGTTATTGTTGCCTAATTAATTAATACACTCATTTATAATCAAACACTTACTTTCGTGTTTTATATAGCAACCATGCGAGATAATCATCATATTGTTCTTTTTTTTTTACCTTTGTTGTTCAAACGTAACGAGGGTTCCAACCTAATTCCCTAAAGTAACAATTTCGGCCCAATAATCATAAATCTACATCAACGTAAATCAGAAACGGTATAATGCTGGGCGTGATGGAAATTAATCTTTAAATACACACGAAGGTTCATGAATGTACGCACAACAACAACAAAAAAAAATTGTGCACACTTTATGTTATTTGACACGCACTAAAATACTTTAAGGTGATGAATTTTATTTCATCAGTTATAAGTGAACGAATTTTACACAATAACGAGAAAGATTTTTCTCCTTTGTTAAATTATATAATTCAAATAAATAATCTCCAGAAATAATAAATAACTTAGTAAAATAATTAGAAAAAACACGAAAATATTTCGTAAATCTATAACAAATGAGTCTTATTAAGACTACAAATAAACTTCTCTGGCTATCACCTCGACAAACATTGAATGATACAGAAGTAATTTGCGTGTTACAAAAATCATAACTTAGTAAAACTGTGCAAGATTTAATGACTTTAAGTATCCTAATGATTTTATATATACGAATTTATAAGATTAATTTAGTCTGAATAATCGTATAATAACAATTTTACGTATTAACCAAAATTAATAGTAATTCTTCAATTTAGAATTTGAAATAACCCTTCCATCCTCAATTCTCGCATAGATTGCACGTCATTACCACGTTTCGGCCGCACGACCGCAAACGTAATCCGCCATTAATGCTTAGATCGGTTTTACGGTTTCAGATGGCCGTAACGCTGAAATTAAATTTTAACACAATCTGACGTCGGCCTCGCGGGGGAGCGCATTAAAAACGTCGCGAACGCAAAACGCCGAAAGGTTAATTGAACTGTTAAACGGATTGACGGGTTAATTAAATATTCCCCGAGTAATTTTTATATAATTTTAATACTTTTGCACAATTTACAACATATATTTGCACCGAGAATAAAATTAAATCATTTTGGTGGAGGCGCCGGGACATCAAAAAATAGTATTGCAATTTCATCATTAATAATCGATTATAAATATTTATAACTGAATTAAACAATCTATTATTTCTGTCGTAAAATAAAGTATTCATTTATAAAGTAATAATAATATTTACTTCGCTTATTACTACTTAATTTTCATTACAAACATATTTCTCGTTGCAAATAAAAGGAATAAAAGATAAAATAAAAACGGCTCAGTCTGTTTTTGCGTGATGAATAATTAATTTTCGCACCGTGCCACCCTAAATCCTCCGGCCGTTTTATAAGCCGAATAGGGTAACTACCCTTATTTTCGTACACACGTTGCGTTTCCTTTCGTACGAATGACAACTTAATGATCAAAGCGAACTCGATTCGAAATGTGCGGTGCGGGGAGAGTAAGTAAAAAAACGGGGGAACGCATAAAGCCCGACTGGAAGATGGTAGAGGCGGGGGTGCCGGGATAAATATCCGCCCTCGCGTCCCACTAATCAAGCGTTTTGTTGTGAGCGCCCTTTGTCTTGTTTACAAAGCCATTTGTGTAGCGAGAGAGGCCCCGTTTCCGGGATTTATGCAATTCCGACCGTTCGATTCGGCTCACGACCTAATCAATTGTTGAAATTATTTCGTATGTTTATCTGTAATTTCCTTCCCTTCTTCCACACTTAAACAAAAGGCAAAAAATGCAAACAGTAATGTAGAGACGATCAAAAATATGAATAATAAAAAAAGGCCAAGGCGATGATTTTATATATTTTAGGACATAAATTATGTAGCTCCAAGAAAATCAAGTTGACGACGTTGTAAAAGTTGAATTAGATTTAATAATATGTTATGTTTAAAGTTTGAAAATTTCTACTGAAGATATAAAGCTATGAATAGGCGATTTTCAAGTGTAGATACACTTAGATTTTACATTTTTCATAGATAATAGAACGTGAACTTTGTAGCTCTATCAAAAACAAAATGGCGGCTTTCTAAAAGTTGAATTAGATTTAATCAATTGTGATGTTTAAAATTTAAAAAAAATCTACTAGAGGAATGAAAGAATAGAGTCCTCAATATGTAGATACGCTTAGATTTAATATGTCTTAGATACTTTAGAAAATAAACAATGTAGCTCAATCGAAATAAAGATGGCGATGTTGTATATACATTTAATAAAAATCGATATTTAATGTTTGAAAATTTCTAATTAGAAAAAAAACTCGAAAACATTTCGTCGTAAAGGACTTGAATACATTTTTATTAAAAAAAATGGTGATGCGCCCATCATAATACTTTCCCTATTATTTTTGATGATGTTTTACTGATTGGAGGGTAGGATAGAGGCCACCCACCCACCCTACATATACATATAAACTTTAACTCCTTTTCGTCTCGCTGTATCCAATGAAATTAATTACAAAATTCTTTGAATAAAAAAGGAATTATAAAGGTAAAATTTTTGATTGAGTGAATTAGTAAAAATTTGATGCACGATGGGTGGACAGAGTTTAAATCTAAATTAGATAGTATTAAGTATAGAAATTCATTTACATTTAAACTTAAATTTTGTTTTATTTAGAAAGGGTTTGACTGTTTTTAGCAGCAAAATCATCAACGATTAGCAATTAAAGTTATCATGTATATGTAGGGTGGGTGGGTGGCCTCTGCCCCATCCTCCAATCAGTAAATAATAAACCAGGGCTTTAATTAAAAGTTGTAAAATATAAATAAACAAAAAATAATTACAATTTTTTGAGATTTATTTATAAAAATTTATTCAAATAATTTTTGAAGTTTTACTAATTGGAGGGTGGAATAGAGACAAGAAAACAGCAAGAAAACTACCAATGGAAAATGTCTGTATCTACGGAGATATTTTTTGCCATTTCAATCTATAAATTACTAAAATATCGAAAGTATAGAAATTCTAGAAAATCTGCAATAGAAATTGCTGAAAAATTCTAGAATGGAAGATAATTTAAAAAACTAGAAGGTAAAATGTTTGAAAAACAATGGGAAACTTACCACTGGAAAATGTTAGAACCCTCGAAGCAAATTATTGCAACTTAGAAAATAAGTTTCTGTAACTTTCAAGAAGAACATTGTTGTAAAATTTTAGAAATATGGAAGATAACTTTTATAAAAATTGTGAAACCTTCAATGAAAATTCTTGCAATAATAAAGAAAAAATTGTTTAAATTTGTAAGGAAAATCGATCAAAATTTCGATAAAATAGCAATTTCATAAAAACTCTAGAAAGAGAAAAACATAGGGAAAAAACGCTGAAAATAACTCGCTGGTTAAGTTTTGCAATTTTGGTGTTAAGTAATAATTTATAAACGATTTGAAAACCTACAAATTTGGTGAAAAACTCTAGAATGAAAAAAAAAATTAAAAGGGAAGAAAATTTTGGAAAAACAATTGTAGAACCCATGAGGAAAATTATTGCAACACATATAAGAGAAGTTTCTGAAACTTTCGATAAGATGGAATACGAAGAAATATTTCAGAAAATTTTAGAAATCTGGGAGAAAACTTTCATAAAAAAATCAAAGAAAGTTCTTGCAATTAGAAAAAAAAACAGTTTAGAATACTGTAAGAAAAATTGCTGAAAGTTCTATAATCATCATATTTTTTTTTGAAATATAGAAGAGAAATTGCTGGAAGAGAGAGAGAAGAATTAGTAAATTTTAGAAATCTTGGAAAAATATTTCGCAAAAGAAAATTTTTGAAAATTCCGATAAGATGACATTTAAAAAAAATCTTGAAGCCTCAATTAAAATTCTTGAAATTAAATAGAGATAATTATAAGACAGAAAATACTGAAGAAAATTACCACTAGAATATTTTAGAACCTTCAAAGATAATGTCTGCAATTTAAATCAAGGATAAAAATTACTTGAAAATTAGTAAACCTAGTAACTCTAAATATTAAAAATACCAATTGCTGAAAAATTTTAGAATGAAAGATATATTTAAAAACCAGAAGAGAATATGTTGAAAAAATAAAGAGAATTTTATAATCCTTGAGGTAAATGATTATAATTAGAAATCTAAAAGAAATATTTTATTAGAGTTGTAAAATTTCTTATTCTAGAAATTTGTAAAAAATACTTAAAATTCTATATCAACTTTTTAAATAAAAAAGAAATTCAAAAGGTAAAATTTTTAAGTGATAGTACTTTCCTTACATTTTTCTCGAAAACTATGAGGTTTATGCAAAAAGAGTATTCTTAATAATTTGTTCACTTTTAAATTCTCTACAATTATTTACTATATAAATTTCACGTAAAAAATATGTTTAAATAAAATTTGTTCAGTTTCTAATTTCCTTTAACTTTTGTTTGAAAAGTTTTGTCATATTTTTCATATTAAGAGAAGTATCGGGAAAAAATACTAAAACGGCTTCGAGTAAACATCCACTTCCGGTTTTTGAATGTTCACCAAAAGCTTTTCAACTTTTAAAAATGAAACCTTATGTTTAAAATTTCATCTCAATCGTATCATTCGTTTTTGAGATACAGCGCCCACAGACATTTCCACGCACGAAAACAATACTTCCCCTATATATAGTATATAGGGAAAGTAAAAATTGTACTGAAAAAATTAAAGCAGGAATTGAATATTTTAGAATCTAAATGACATATATAGCATAGCATAGCCAAACATATTAAAACCTTCTAAAATTTGAGTTTGATTTTTGATTTTTTTATATATAAGGTTTTATTCATCCATGAGCTTTATGAGCTTTATTTCACTCAAGTCTGCTAATGCTTCCAGCTCTTCTAAAATTTAAGAACGGTCTCTGCGAACTTATCTCTAATTTTAATGACTACAAGTAGGGCTTTTGTTGTCGAACTTTCAGTTTTAAAGTAAAACTAATGGTCAGAAAAGTCCTCTAGCTCCTTCAATAGCTTTTTCAAGTGTTCTTTTTAATTTCTGTTATATCTTTAATGCTAATTGGCTATAAAAGAGTATTGAAAGTGTTCCTTTGATCTATCGAAATTTCAATGCCATGTTTTCTTCTTTATTTTCCCTTTTTACCTATTCAGGTCTTTGTTGGCCTTATCTCCAATCTCGTTCACTGCAAGTAAGGCTTCTATTGTTGAACTAACGGCCAAGTTAGTTCTCAGCTATTGAAAAGGCTAGAAAAACCTTTTCAATAGCTTTTCTGAAAGTAGTCTGTCAAGTATTCTAGATGTTGCTTAGAACATGTAGAAGATAAATTTTCTAGACTTTTCAATAGCTTTTCTATTGAAGTATTCTAGATGTTGCTTAGAATATGTAGAAGATAAATTTTCTAGCCTTTTCAATAGATTTCCTGAAAGTATTCCAGATGTTGCTTAGAATATGTAGAAGATAAATTTTCTAGCCTTTTCAATAGATTTCCTGAAAGTATTCTAGATGTTGCTTAGAATATGTAGAAGATAAATTTTCTAGACTTTTCAATAGCTTTTCTGAAAGTATTCTAGATGTTGCTTAGAATATGTAGAAGATAAATTGCCCTAGATTTAATTGGTAACAGCCATTGTATCGTTTTTAGCTTTGCACACTTTCCTTTGCAACACTTTCAGCAGCCATCGCTTTCATCTATGTTTATACATTATCCACCGAATCTGCAGGTTAGACAATCTTCTAGTATTAATAATATTAATTTGTTGCTCCTAAAACTAAACTAACAGCCAAATAAGCTCACAGTAACTTATATCCTTTGTAATAAGTCTTTCAAGTTTTCTATATGTTGTGTGAAACACCTAAAAGACAAATCAGCCTATATCACTTTGGGTATTTAAGTTTTTGGGCAGAAAAAACAACTGTAGTCTTATAGATTATTGAAAAAGTATTCATTACAGATTTCCATAAACTTATTGTAACTAACAGCTTAATATTCTCCATGTTATTACATTCAGCAATTTTATTCTTATAGTATTCTGCAGAGTCTTTTATCTATGGCTTCTATTGATGATCTCTCACTTCTAAAATTAAGCAATTGGTAAGACACATCATTAATATCCTTTCTGAAAACAATATTTCAAGTTTTTCTAGATATTGTTAGAAGATAAATCGGCCCTTATCCATTGGATTTTTGGCCAATCTGTCATTTTTAGAATAACAGTAGTAACTTCTAGATTGCTAAAATGCACCTATTGTAGAGTTTTATGAATGAATCAATCCTCTACGACTATTGGGTGGTTTATTATTTCTCCAGGTCTAGGGAATCTAGTCTTCTAGAAGTTTGTTTACATCTGTTTAGATATTTAGACAAATCAGCATAAATTACACTAAATACATACTTGAATTTTTCAGAAATTTCTTTTACAGTTTTCTAGAATATCTTAGCATTACTTGTATTTAGCAGCAGTTTCAGTTCACTTCTTATTTTATTTTATCAGAATTTTCAGGAGCTTTTCCTCTAGATATCTACAAATTTGTAAAATTTTTCTAATTTTTCTCTTCCAATTATTGAAAAATTTCTATCACTGTCAGAATTTTCGAAGAAGTTTTCTATGAATTTTCATGTTAACATTAATAAAATACTTACACAAAAGTTGAAGTAGAAGGTAATATAAATATCTACAGTTGTAGAAAGAGCTCTAAGGATGTACAATTTTACTAAAACACTCACGAAAATTCAAGTCGAAGAAATTTTGGAATAAATGGGAACATTCCATCAGGGATTGATTGGAAGAACATTCTGAAGTCTGCCTATTTTTTACGTATGCGTTCATTGATATATTTTGTTTATATGTAATTCAAAACAATAAATAACCATTTTTCTTCCAATTTACTAGAAATTTTCGAAAAGAATTTATTTATCCTATCATTTGAACTTTGAGAATTTTCTTCGACCCTACCTTATTGGTAGCTTTTTATGAGGTACTTACTCTTGAGATCACTGATGTCACGATTGGAAACAAGTATCAGGTCATCAGCTAATCCTACTGTTTACACTTAAGTCAGCAGAATTAATACAGATCCTTTTCGCTACATCTCCATAAGATGTTCCATCCCTAACATACCTATCTATCCATTGTATATTATAACCTTATTTCGTAGGTACTTTAATTATGTAGGCCACTAAAGACTATAGAAGGTATTCATTGTCTCTATACAAATTTCAAAGCCATGATTTTCCCCTTTTCTCGTTTTTATCCATTTAGGCCTTTGTTGGTCTTATCTCTTATCTCTTTCACCCCAAGAAGGAATCTTATTGTTGAACTATCACTTCAAAAGTGAAACTAATGGTCAGAAAAGTCCACAGCTGTTTCTAGCTCTTTCAGAAGCTTTTCTAAAAGTAGTCTGTCAAGTGTTCTAGATGTTGTTTAAAATATATAGAAGAGAAACTGCCTATATTTTGATGATTACAACTTGTGCAACGTTTAGAATTTCTTTGCGTTGCATGCTCTACTTTTAGATCGTATTCTTGGTAATTTCTGCTCGTTAGAGAGTCTTTTAGCTATGCTTTCTGCTGGCCTGTCGCTCCTAAAGCTTAACTAACGGTCAAATAAACTCGCAGTCAATTCTAATTCCTTCATTATCCTTTGAAATAAGTATCGAGAAACATCTAAACTCTCTAAAATCAGGCTTTATCACCTTGGCCTTTTGGGCTACTTATCATTTTTCGGGTAGAAAAATAACTGTAGCCTCATATATTGGTGAAAGGCATCCATTATAGATTTCTATGAACCTAATAAATTCAAAAGTCCCGCCAAAGCGAATGCATAGTTTTGTATCCCTTCAGGTCCATATTAATACATTCAGCTACTTTATTTTACTGTTATCGGTACCTTTTGCTGGGACTTCTAGCCATGACTTTTGTTGTTAATAAGTTAAACTAATAGTCAGACAAGCCCTCAGCTAATTCTAACTCCTTTAATATCCTTTTTTAAAGTAGTCTTACAAGTTTTTCTGGATATGGCTTACAACACCTAGAGAATAAATTATCCTATTAGCTTTTTACCTAACCATTTATCATAAAATATAACTACTATTTTAGATTGCCGAAAATGCATCGATTGCAGAGTTATGTTATCCAGAGTTCTAGAAGTTTTTAATTTGCTTCAGAAAAAAAAACGTCTACAATTGTATAAGTACCAGTGCTAGCCTTTTTACATGAAGAAGGGACGTTACCACCTTCTTTGATATGATTTTATAATATTTAACCATTGAACTTCATCCACTTTCTCCATCAACAGACACGATGTTCTCCCATCTGTTCTTCTTCTTCCTCTAGATAGCTTTCTTCTGGCACTGTTAGCATCCGTTCTTAATGACTTCCTCATTCCACTATTAATAGTTTTGTTTTAAATTTTAGAGCTTTTCGCCTCCCATCATTTGTATTTTTGATATCTTCGTTGAAAGTGATTTAGTGGTGATTGCTATAACTTGTGTGTACTTGTGTGTACCATTACTAATTCTCCCCTAAACATGCGTAATGTTTTTTTTTGCTTCACCTAATAGTAACTCAAAGTTTGTCGTTGGTAACGAGAGACTTTTCTTCCACATGTTGTACATTAGTTCCTAAAGCTCGTCTCCTTTTAGATAGTTTTTTTCTATCACTGATGGCAACTTTACTTTCTTATTCCATTAGAAATAGTTATGTTGTCTTATATGCCATTTTTTTAGGGATAACAAAGTCATTTACAGTTTTTAATTTTAAAACTTTTTCTCCTTCCATCAGATTTTTGATTTGAAGTGTGATTGATTTTGATATCATTATACCATTGATACCAACCTTGGCCTGCCAGTCTTTGATTACCAAGGTTAAATCTATTATTGCTAATGAGTTCAATCTAACGAACGTAAGTTTCACTAGATAACTTCCTTGGTTATACCTTATAACATGGTAAAATATGATTTATAATAGTCTTACACAAGAAGATGAAGGAATTTGAGGCTCTAGATAGGCAGGCAACAACTATGATAGAGTAATAGCGAGGTAGACGAGGAGGGGACCATGTTTGTTTGGCTCACAAAGAGATGGAGATCATAGACCGAGATGAGGTTTGCGCAGTACCCTAGGGGTAATAATTGAAATTATATTAATTCTCCGTGTACAAGAATTTGTGATCACAACAGAAGAAGCTTGATACCCAAGAGAAATGTTAAGTTCTGGACAAGAATCTGTACAGTATGTTCTTTTCTGGTCCCTATAAATTCAAACTGTGTCTCCGCTAGGACGGTTTCGCATTGCTTAAGCAGTCTTTGCTGCAGCACTTTGAGAAAGATTTTTAAAATGTGGTTCATCAAACTGACGAGTTTGTATTTATTGCATCGTTTGGCGTTCTTTTTCTGTGGTAGTGATATGAAGGTTGACACTAACCAGTTATTAGGGTATGTGCCAGTATCATATATTTTGTTGAATATTATTTCTAATTTCGATACGCTGTCGTCATCGAGGAGCTTGATTAAATCCGGTTCGGCTGCTTTGTTGTTTTTCAAAATTTTAATGGCTTTTCTTTTGTGATTCTTGGGCCTGTTAGATTATTTCCAAGATTCCTTGTTATATATTGTTCTGCTGTCATTGAGTAATACTTGTACATAATTTTTCCATATGGTTTTCTTTAGTGATGCCTGTTTAGGCTTAGTAGAGGTGGTGCGTATTCTTGATGACTTTTTAAATTTTTTATGGATGTTAAAATTGTCGTGGATGGTTTGTAGTTTTTCCATTTTATTGCATTGTAGTTTTAGCCAGTTATTTTTTGCTGCTTTTATTCTGGACCTGATTTCTCTGTAGAGTCTCCAATAACCTAACCTAACCTAACCTAACCTAACTTAACCTAACCTAACTAGTGTGGTGTCGTGTGTTTCTTAGCTGGCGGCATCGATATATTAGATTCAGGACGTCGGTTGTCATCAAATTTTCAAATTTTCAGGTTTTCCTCTTGGCAGAATTGAATGAGGCGGTCGTCTCTCTCGTTTCTGTTGCCTAGTCTATTAGAACAAACTACAGTTTCGACTTTGTGATTGCCTACTTTTGAATTGAAATCACCCATTATTCTTGTCTTTTAGTCATTTTGAGTAGTTGAGTAATTTTACTTCTTGATCGCTTTTATCAGCTATTGATGAGTAAGTTTGGATGATATTAAGTTTGCTGGCGAGGCGTTGATGTTTAGTAGCATTGTTCTGTCAGAGTGTGGTATAAAGGTGTTGATACATTTCGCGTCATTATTATTTACGATGACGTCGACGTCGTTTCGATGTTCTTGTGTTTGATTTCGGGAGTAATATATTGTTCGAACAAATTTAAAGAGATTTTCATCTGGTTTCTGCTACTCCCAGTATACAGTTTCTCGTTGCCTTCCTCTTATAGTTATTCAGCCGAACCTAACATGGTGATCAGATGCTGATTGTAGTCGTCCACTCTGGATCAAACGCTACTAATGTTGATTAATCTTAGCTTCGTTTCTCACCTCCAACCTTACCAGCAAGGGTGACCCTACAAGAAGCATTTGCTCCAGCTGGCATCTCCCTCTCACTACGACAAATGTTATATACAGAGACATAGCTCAATCAAAAACATGTTGGCGACGTTCTAAAGTTTGAGATTGATTTTTTATATATATGTAAGGTTAATTTATGCATAAAAAACGAGCTTCACTCAAGTCTGCTAATACTGCCAGCTCTTCTAAAGTTTAATAATGGTCTCTGCAAACTATTAAATTACTACCATTATAAATACAAGTGTCTGTACTGGTATTGAGGCCTGTAGTTACACTACGAGCTTCTACTTTTCTCATACCAACTACCAGCATTCTTTTTTCAGAGTAGCAGTAGAAACTTATCCACTTATTCCTTGTACCAATCCGCTAAATGCATTCCTAGAAATTATTACATCTCGAGAGGAACTGGTAAGGAAAGGAATTTATTTTTATTTATGATTTCCTTTTAGGAGTAAGATTGCGTATTCATTAACCTCCTTCTTAACGTCATCAGTTCTCTTCTGATTTCAACCACAACATTCACCATAAATTTGATTTTTTGTAAAAGTCGGGCCTTTGTTAAGATGGTTTGGAAGCCTCTAATTGCACCACCACTAGCATCATATAATCATTCAGTCTATTTATTTTGTTGCGCAGAAAGTCTACTCTTAAGCCACGTATATGAATTTAGACACAAAAATCTGCACTAAGAAATAGTTTCTGATGTCACCACAGCTCCTGCAATCTGCACCTAAAGCCATCCTCAAGGATAAATTCTAAATATATCATTGATTTTTCAATCTTGATCTCTTAACTAAGCAAACTGAGTTCCTCAATACTGGTTCGACCAGCTCTACATCTGAAGAGAATTATTGTGCTTGTTTTTTTCCAATCACCACTGACAAACCAAATCTATGAAGCTAGTATGCTACCTTAGCAGTAAGGCATCCTAAAGATCACTGACATCACGATTGAAAACCAGTATCAGCTCATCAGAAAATCCTACTGTTCACACTTCTAAAATATAGGACGTTATAAGACCGCAGAACTAATATAGAACCTTTTCGGTATATCTCCATAAGTTTTTCCATCATAAACATACATTTCTATCTATTAGATTTTTGCAGGTACTTTAAAAGAAATGAGATTTACCGATATTAAAATTTCTGTACTAGCTTTACTGTTATTAGACCATGAAAAGGCATTGAAGTTGTTTCTTACATCTATCGAAATTTCAATGTCCTGATTTCTTTTCCATGATTCCCTTTTTCACGTTTAAGCATTCGTTCACCTCATCTTGACCTTTTATCACAGAGTAGGGCTTTTATTGTCGAACTTCCAGTTTTTAAACTAATGGTCAGAAAAGTCCTCAGCTATATCAAGATCCTGAAAGTAATCTGTCAAGTGCTCTGTTTAATTTCTTCTGTAACTTTAATGTTATTAAGCCATTAAAGAGTATTGAAGTGATTCCTTATATCTATCGAAATTTCAATGCCATGATTTTTTCTTCATTTTCCCTTGGTGCCTATTTATAACTTCGTTTGCCTCATCTCTAATCTCTATCACTGCAACTAGGGCTTCTATTGTTGAACTTTCCTAAAACTAACGGCCAGAAAAGTTCTCGGCTCTTTTTATTGCCTTCAAAAGCTTTTCTGAAAGTAGTCTATCAGATGTTCTAGAAGTTCCTTAGAATATGAAGAAGATAAATTTCCCTATATTTAATTGCCAATGCATCATTTTCAAAAACACTTTATTATTGCTTTTTTAGAACGTAACAATTGTTTCGCCACACTGTGGCTTCTTCACCATTTCTTCGCATTAAGAATCTTTTTAGTTTCAACGTCTTTGCATGCTCTGCTTTGCAACACTTTCAGCAGTCATCCCTTTCCTCTATATTTATATATCTGCAGGTTAGTAGGTCTTTTAGCCAAGCCTTCGAATATTAATCTGTTACTCCTAAAACTAAACCAACGGTCAAATAAGCTCTCAGTAACTTCTAACTCTTTCAATATCCTTTAAAATAAGTCCTTCAAGTTTTCTATATGTTGTGTAAAACATCTAAAAGACAAATCAGCCTATATCACGCTGGCTTTTAAGCCATTTAAAAATGTTTGTGGTCTTATAGTATTCATTACAGATTTCCATGAACCCAATAAATTTAAAAGTCGTATCAGAACAAATGCAGCGCTTTGTATCTCTCTAGATCCAACGGCTTTATATTCTCAATGATATTACATTGTCAGTGAAATGTCAACGTCATCCTTCTTAGCAGCGTTCAGTAGACCAAATAAAATGTTTAGTGTAATGGCACGGACTTCATAGGAACAGCAAAATATCTTCGTCAAGAAATCAAGGGTATCGAAAACAGAAGAAGTCATGTTAACCACACTACACTTGGTGAAGACACAGAGGAAAGATTGAAATCATACCTGAGAAGATACCAGAACGATATGGATCTGGCCATACAATCAGTAGGAATCAGGACCAAGGATAATAGGATACAACTACATTTCTACAAGTCAAGGATTATTACGGAAAATTACAATAGATGAAAGGTAACAATGTAGCCTTTCTGGACATGGTGTCGCCCGCGCAAGTTACTAGTAACCCACTACCAGAACACCTTGAAGTAAGACAAACATTAGTTGAGAAGACAAAAGTTAACAGAAACATCACAGTCATCTTAAAAGGCTATTTTCCGATCAAAAATTTGACGCCGTACAAGTTGATGCAACTTACCAGCATGGAATTTAACGTCTGTAAAAAAGGAATACAAGACATTGGAGACTATGAAAGAAATAATTAGAATAAATTACAACAGTCAGCAGTTGTTCAGATTATAATTGGACATCAAAAGTGCAACTACTTGAACAACAAGGCCAGGATGTGCAACACACCGCCAATTGAGTGACTAGAAACAAGAAAGAGCTTTGATATTGAAGCAGTACACCAGAATACAGAAACATGTACACACAAAATCATCAACCATAACGGCGGACTTTTCATCCACTTGTTGCACGTGAGTTCTTCAAGCCCCTCTCCTTCTATATACCCTTTTTTCTGACGATTATTTCTGGAAGCGGTGCAATTTAAATTCTTATACGCCGTTGTATCTTATTATGACATATTGCGTGGTTCTCTCCAACCTGAAGCCTTAAAGTGGTTAAAGGATGTCGCTTCAGATGTGCTATCATTGTTATTATTGACAACTCTTAATTTACTGGTAAGACCAAAGGCATATGAATGGTGCAGAATGGGGCATCTAGTCTCACAGCAGATAAAAAAGAATTTCTAGCAATAAATCCTGTCACGGTGGAATTGTTAAGGGAATCAGAACTCGAAAGCTAAATTATCGTACTGAAGGAATATCGGCAATTATCTGGCCTAGATCATTTCAAACATTGATAATTCTTGAAAAATGTTTTCTTTTATCTCTTGGTGAAACATTGGTAATTGGTAAACACTTGGTATGTTCCACCGAAATAACTAATTTTGGTTAGAAACAGGGTAGCAGTGATGAGGGAGCCAGAATTCGAAAACTGTATCCTTGTAATGATGGGATCTTGGCATAATCTGACCCAGATCTTTTCAAGCAATAGATATTTCTTCAAAAATGTTCTCACTGATAATAATAATAATAATAATAATAATAATAACGTCTTTATTCAGAAAAAATGGGCGAAGTTTAGCCATTAAGGCTCCTCTTCCACTTAACCCATAAAACATAACAATTTCACAAAAAAGAGCAAAAAAATAACTATGCTAACTAAACTAAACAATTTGCAAATAATAATAATAAAGTAAAAACTATTTAATTACACAAGATAAGGTAGATCTAGCCAGATTTGCACGTAGCTGTTTTTTAAAAGAGTATACCGGTAGTAACGTTGTTGCCCTATTTAATTTGTTGTATAAGTTCACTGCGACGTAGCTAAAACAATTTTCAAATAAAGTGGTACGGTGCTGCGATATATGAAAATAGTTACTGTTTCGAATATTTACGGAGTGGCATTCTTTACGCCTAATTAACTTGATTAATAAATATACTGGTGATTGGTTGACAAGCAATCTCTGGATGAACACAAGAAATTGAAATTTCCACTGATCTTTCTTAGGCCGTAAATAAACCTACAACAAGAATTCTGAACCAATTTAATACGATTTTTATCAATGGCGTTTAAAAATGGGTAGTAAATAAACCAACAGTAATGAAATGTTGGTAATACTATGACTTCACACAATTTCTTTCTAGTTTTGAAGTTAAGTAGCTGTCTATTCACATATAAAAGTTTAAGTTTGATGTAGGATGCTTGCAAAAGTTTATTTAAATGGATTGTGAATTTTAATTTATTATCTATTATTAAGCCGAGGTTTTTTGCATGTTCAACAACTGGAATCATTTGGTCATTTAAAGTTAATTTAAGTATATCTACGATTGATTGTGAAGATTTTTTATTACAAAAAAGTATTGCTACCGACTTTTTAGCGTTCAGTTTTAAATTATGATTAATGGCATATTTTGAAATTTGGCGTAAGTCTTTATTAATATTTTCCACAGCGTTAAAGCCTCCCCCTTCGTTAAAACTAAGAATCAGTTGAGTATCATCCGCATAGCAAAAAATGGAACAATAATTAAGGGTTGTGTTTATATCCATTGTATAAATAGTAAACAACAATGGGCCTAAAATTGACCCTTGTGGGACACCTGATGTAATAACACCTGCCTTAGATGTCCTTCCATTTATTTTGACAGATTGACAACGACTATCAAAATAGGACTCAAAAAATTTTAATGACACCTCATCAAATCCTAGATATTTAAGTTTAGCTATCAGCAATTTATGGTTTACTAAGTCGAAAGCTTTAGTAAAATCTAGCAGGACTAAAATAACTGAACGTTTTTTGTCAAGTTCTTGAACAATGGTATCATTTACATTTAGCAATATAGTTGAAGTACTATGATTAGATCTAAAACCAGACTGATGGTCGGGAAACAAATTATTGAGTTTTAAATATTTAAGGATCTGCGAGTGAATTGCTTTTTCTAATATTTTACTAAGTACATTTAATAAACTAATTGGACGTAGATCTGAGATGTCATTGATATCCTGAACCTTAGGAATTGGACATATTATACACTCTTTCCATTTTGTAGGGAAACATCCTATTTCCAAACAGAAATTAATTACATGAGTAAAATAAGGAATTAGGGCCGGTAGGCATAATTTGAACATGTAAATACTGATGCAGTCACATCCTGATGAATTTATATTATTAATAATCTTTACAATTTCGTCACTGCTTACCAGTGTAAATGAAAACGTTACATCATTCTTAATTCTATTCGATCCGTAATATAATTCAGTATCAACATCAACAGCAATACTATTATACGAACTTAGAAAATAGTTATTTATTTTATCACAGTCAGCAAGATGATCGGGTAGTGTATAATTTTTTTTTGATTTTACCACTGATAATTTATTTAAAGCCTTCCAAAACTCATTAGGTGTACCTTTTTCCAAAGAGATTAAATATGCCGCCTTTTCCCTTCTTATTGAAGATAAGGTAAAATTACGCAACTCTTTGTATTTTTCCCAATTTTCGTTGGTTTTATTATTTTTGAATCTAGTATGAGCTTTGTCTTGCTCCTTCATAATTAACTTAATTGTGTCAGTAATCCATGGAGTGTACGCTTTATTCATTCGGGAGGACGTCCACGGTGCATGGCAATTAAATAAATAATTTATGTTGTTAGTTAAAAATTTAATTTTTTCGTCAATATTGTTTATGTACACGACCGAGTTCCACGGTATAGCATTTAAATCAGACTCGAAAGCGGCGTAATTGAAATGTTTGAATTGACGGTAAGTATATATTTTTTGTTTAAGGGAAGCCACTTCAAATTGTAAAACACAAAAAACAAGTCTATGATCACTTATCAAGTCGGCATTCAGAGTGCCAGTAGAAACTACAAGTTCCCGATCATTGATAAAAATCGAATCAATTAATGTACTAGAGTGATTAGTAATTCGTGTGGGTTCATTTACCATTTGGTAAAAACCATATGCACCTAGGGTTTCTGATAATTTATTATGTAAATTAAATAAATTTATGTTAACATCACCAGTTATAAGAATTTTATCAAAGGAAGGAATCAAGTAAGAAATTTTATTTTCAAGAAAGTCGGTAAACAAAACCACATTACCTTCAGGCCGATAAAATACTCCTATTGCTAGACTTTCACGCTGAATTTTAAGTTTTATCCATAAATATTCGAAACAAGTTGATCGCTGTAAATTAGTATTAAATATTTCGCAGGATAGGCTTGTTCTTGCATAAATCGCCACACCGCCCCCACGGCCAACCATTCTATCGCATCGAAATAATTGATAACCTACAACATTAAGATAATCAGAATGTACATCATTTTTAAGCCAGGTTTCGGTAATATAAAAAATATCAAATTCATTTTGTGACAGTACATTACAAACATCTTGAAAGCTGGAAACTAGAGATCTACAATTTAAATTTCCTATTTTCAATTTATGACTTTTAGATTTCATTTGAATAGTTTATTTTATTCTTAACAATTTCTAGCTGGTTTTTATACACGTGGCATACACCTACATCATTAGCCGCATGGTTTATATTTATATCTCCAGTCTTAAATTTTCGTTTCGCAATGAAATTAGTACAATTTATGCATTTCTTAATACTAGATTTACAAGTTAAACTATTGTGATCACCAGAACACTTTACACATATTGGTGTTGGGCTTGTACAATTACTTTTAATATGTCCAAATTGGCAACAATGATAACAACGTTTCACATAAAAATAGTCATCAATTTTTAATTTTTGCCATCCAATATAAATGAATCCTCTTGATAAAAGAACACCTCGAAGATTTGGACTAACTTCAATAATGATGTTATTAGAAAATTTCCGCTTCATAATTGAAACCACCTTTATGTTCGAATTATCACATTTTTCAATATTATTACGCACATATATTTCATTAACAATAGCGTCATGAGAATCGATTTCAGTGTTGACGTCTTTAATAATTATCCGCGGGTTGAATTTTTGTGGAACGGTCAGTTTTATTGTTTCCTGAAATTTATTTTCTAATTCAATCTTTAATTTATCTATTGATGAATTATCCGGACAGTTGATAACAACACCCTTTTTCGTCTGTTTAATCGTATTCACATGAGCACCAATAGTACTCAGGTTGACTTTCTTACGTATTTCTGCATATGCGTTGAAATTTTTATCCTTCGATTCGATAAATAAAACAGCTGATGTTGATGTATTTACGTTGCTAATCGCCGAAATTCCGTGGTTTGATTTCACCGGTGAAGAGGACGCATTAACCTTGTCGGAGTACGATATCCCAGGCGTCAATTTGGATGATTTCACAGCGTCGATATGTAGTTTTTGCAGAGAAACTGTGTACTTTAGGTCTTCTAACATAGATTCATGTAGCCGCTTTTCACATACTAGAAAGTCAATTTCTTTATGCAATAGTTCATTGCTGCAGGTTGTACTTTGTTTATTGCAGAACGATACAATATTCCCCGTATTTATTAAGCAGTTTTTGCATTGCCATTTATTCTTTTCGTAACTATCGATGCAGAATAACTTTTCCACTTTTTCCAAGCACTTCACATGTAAAAATGTATTACACGATTCACCAGCGCACTTGATTTTATTTCTTCTTAAATTATCACTGCAAATTTCGCACTTTAAATTGGACGGGTCGGGAGGCACGTCCGCCGTCCCGCCGGCCATCTTAATATCTCTCGGTGAAACATTGGTAATTGGTAAACACTTGGTATGTTTTACCAAAATTAGTTATCTCAATGAGGAACGGGGTAGCAGTGATTATGGGGCCAAAACTCGAGAGCTGTATCCTCCTATTGAAGCCTTGAGAGAAGAGGGATCTCGGCAATCATCTGACCGAGATATTCTCAAGCAATAGATATTTCTTAAATAATTTTCTCACGTATTACTTGCCGAAACATTGCTAATTAGTAAACACTTGGTTTGTTGCACTGAAATTAATCGGATTTGATGAATACTGTAAGTGTTGGAAGAAGAACGTTGGGGTTAAGCGATCTTTTTTCATGTATTATGGACTTTTGAACGCAAAGAATCAAATTAGGGACATTAGAGACATGAAAGAAGACCGAAAAGCTTGATTCTTTCATACTGAAGAATACTTTGATACAATGAGGCTGTAATAAGAAGTGTATTTTGTATTCAAGAGCTCAAATACACTGAATATAAAGATGGGTTTCCCTGAAATGCCCCAATACTTGTTACATATCATCTTAGGCCACGAATTAAGAGGAAATAATTCAGGTAATGATGTAGATCTTCAATGTAACAGATCCATATGACAATACTCACAAAAGAGCTAATTAAATTTACGTATTTTAAAAAAAGTTTAGTTTATAAATGCAAGCTAATTTAATTTATGTATTTTAAAAAAATCAGCGTTATTAATTAACGCCCAGTATCGTAATAAACTTTATCGACCTCCACGTAAAGAAAAATTTTTCCACCGTCGTTCGAGATAAGTTTCGCCCACGTCCAACTTCCAGTATTTACCGCCGTCCCTACAAACAAAACTTTCCGGATCAAAGGGACCCCGCAAGACCATTACAATTTCTTCATTAAGTGGAGGGGGGGGGGGGCGCGTCTAACAGGTGCGACGTTCGACGCCGAGGCGCAACAACTTTTCTTTTCTTCCACGCCGCGCGCACAAAGTTTTCCCCCACCGTGTTGCGATAACAAAGTCTCGAAAGCCCGAAAACGGAAATCCCAATAACGGAATAATATTTACCTAAAAGGGAATTAAAACTTTCTTTCTTTTTTTCACGGAAGGTGCCTTCGATTCGGACCTACCGATAAGTACTGATTTATTCAAGTCTGAATATCTTTTAGTTTATTTTATGCAATTTACGTGAAGATTTTAAAGAGATGATTAAATTCATTTTGACGAAAATGATTTTAATAAATGATTGTCAATACCATTTCATATCGTATATCACACACTTTTTATCTTTTTATTGTGACTATAGTTTAGAAGATTTTCTATCATTTTCAAACTGTACTTCAAAATTATTTCAAAATGATTTTGTTCTTTAATGAATTATTATAGTTGTTAAATTTTAGCGAGTGCTTGATGTTCGTTAGTGATGGTAGTAATTCCATAAGCTTGATAATTAATGCAAATCCATACTGCAATATTATTCTAGTATTCAGATTAATTGCCAGTTTGTTTTGATGGTGAATGAAAAAGGTTTTTACCGAGCCGGCATTTCTGGTGGAGGCGCCGGGACGCAACGGCGCCTGTTGCTTTAAATATACTAATTTATGGATTATATGTATAGTAGGGTTAAAAATCAATATTGCTACTGATATTTAATTATTATTACTTTCCCTATATAGTATATATAGGGGGAGTATTGTTTTCGTGATTTTTTTTTGAAAATTTTTTTTTGCGGAAATATCCGTTTTGAGGTCCCCTGAGTCCATTGCACTGATTTCTGGAGAAAAAAAAAATCTGTGTCTGTGTGCGTGTGTGTCTGTCTGTCGGTGGGCGATGTATCTCAAAAACTAATGATCCGATTGAGATAAAACTTTAAACTTAAGGTTTCATCGTTAAAAACTGGTGCTGAAAAGCTTTTGGTAAATATTCATAAACCGGAAGTGGGTGTTTACTCGAGGCGTTTTTTGGTTTTTAGGTGATATTTTTCTAAATATAAAAAATTTTAAAAAACGGTTCAAACAAAAGTTCAAGGTAATGAAAAACTGAACAAGTTTTGTTCGAACATGTTTTTCATAAAATTCTTAACTTTCGAGAAAATAAATAAAAATGGAAATTTTTGACATTTTTTGCCAATTGCTAATAAACTATTAGAGTTACATAAAATTTATATAACAAACAATTGTAGGGAATTCAAGTGTACACAAATTATTAAGAATAACTTTTTTGCGTAAACCTCATTGTTTTCGAGTAAAATATAGGGAAAGTACTATGATGGCCACATCACCATTTACTAGTTTGGTTTTAGTTTTTCAATGTATTATTTATTTAAAGATAAATCAACTGTTTTATTAACTTTTAATTGGTTAAATTTAATCTATAAACTGTCATTTGCTCTTTGCTATTTGATATTTGTAATCTTAATTAGCATCTTTTATAAAAAAATTCTATCTCTTCTAGTATGATCTAAGGTAAATGTTTCCAGTTGTCAAATGTCTTATTTAATTTATTATTTGTCAACAGCCAAATGCTTCACAAATTCTTATTACTTTTTAATTTCCCTATAGTATTGTTTTCGTGCTGGAAAATATCTGTGGGCGTTGTATCTCAAAAACGAATGATCCATTTGAGATGAAACATTAAATTTATGGTTTTATCAATAAATACTAGTAGTGAAAGATTTTGGTAAACATTCATAAGTCGGAAGTGGATGTTTACTCGAGGCGTTTTTTTTTTTAATTATTCTCGACATTTTTCTAAATTTGCAAAATATTACATAACTTTTCAAACAAAGGTTAAAGGGAATAAGAAACTGAACAAGTTTTATTAAGACATGTTTCTCGTAAATTTCTTAATTTGTGAGAAAAAAAATAACTTTTCAGAAAATGTATTAGATTTCTCTTTAAATTTCAGTAATTTCTTCTCCATACTTTTATTTGTTATTGCAACTTTCATTCCAAAGAATTTGCATCGAGAAGTCAAGAAATTTTCACAAGTTTAGCAAAGATTTTATTCAAGAGTTTCAAAATTTTTCAGAAAATCATTATTTATATTTATTTATAGAAATTACTTCGTGGTTTCTATACAAGATTTGGTTCAACTTTTTCTATGAGAAAATTTTCTTCTAAATTTCTATGATTTTCTCAGATGATCAATACTTTTATTTTTTTTTACATTGAGGTTTCTAGAATTTTTCACAAGATTTCATTGTAGATTTATAAAACATTTTTTGAGGATTTTAGAAGTGTACAGTAATTTCTTCTTCTTATCTAATAACTAAATACACATTTCCAGAATTCTTAGCAAAGATTTTGAGAGCTCTAGATTATTCAGAAAGCTCTCCCAAAATTTTGTTTAACATTACAATTTATAAGAATATTTTCTTCAAAATTTCTAGAACTTATTTAGAGGCTTCTATTTTCCATATTTTCATTTTTTTTAATCTTCTTTTTAAAAGAATTTTGATCGAGGATTCTAGAATTTTCACAAATTTTCTTTGTAGATTTGTAAACCTTTTTTGGAAGATTCTAGAAGTACATTCTACAGAAATTTTTTCTTCATATTTACAGAATTTTCAGCAAAGGTCTTATTCGAGAGTTCCAGATTTTTTAGTTCGTTTCAATATTTATAGAATTTTCTTTGAGGCTGTTTCTAGTAATTTCTCTTCCAGATTTTAATAATGTCTTATAAATTGCAAAGATTTCCTTCAGTGCTCAAAAATTAAAAAAAATCTTTTACAGAACTTTACACTTTTTTCGAGAGTTCAGAAAATCTGTTCCTAGAAATCTAGACTGTTTTCAGTTATTTCTCCTTCAGATATCAAGATTGTTTTTTTGAGCTGTCTTTTAAACTGCGAATTTTTTAGAATTTTATTTCTAAAAATGTAGAGTTTTTTCTAGAATTTGGGATATTTCCAGTAAATTAAGAAGATTCAAATGAAGCTTTTTTAGAAAATTTGTTTTTAAAAATCTACACTTATTTTCCAGTGTTCAGGAAATTTGTAGTAATTTCTTTCCCACATTTCAATTTTTTTTTCCAACTTGTCTTCTAAATCGCAGAGTTTTTTTTTGAAGCTCTTGTATTTTTAGAATTTTCTTCTGAAAATCTAGATTATTTTCTCGAGGGTTCAGGAAATTTCTAAAAATTTATTCTCCAGAGTTATAAACTAAACTATATGAATTGTAATTAATATTTTGATCTAGACATAAATCATTTTTCGTAGATTTATTTTACAGTTTTTGTAGAGGATCTTTGAAATTAATCAAGATTTTTTTAAAGTCGTCTTTTAAATTGCAAAGATTTTCTTTAAGGCATTAGGATTTTCTAGAATTTTTTTTTTAACAAAATGGCCACACCCTCTTGTAGATTTTGTTTATCATTCTGTAATTTCAGAATTATTGATTGTAGTGTGTTCTAAAGGTAAATAACTTCTTCCCCAAATTATTTTTTTTTCAAAATTTCTTATAAATTGCGAAGATTTTCTTTCAGACTCTAAATGTTTTTTAACTCGTCTTCTTTTCGAGAATTCAGGTAAATCTTAGTAATTGCTTCTCTAGAATTTAGCATTTTGTTTCAACTAGAGGCTATAAAATTATTTAGATAGTTCTAAATTGCGGAATTTTTCATGGGGGGTCTAGAATTTTTTAGAAAATTTTTCTCTAGGAATGTTTTCTTATTTTCGAGAAAGTTTAAGGAATTTTCAGTAATTTCTCTTCCCGATTTCAAGTTATTTTTTGAACTGGTCTTCTAAATTTCTAGGTTGTAGAATTTTTAGAAAATTTTCATTTAGAAAACTAGACTTTTTTTCCAAGGGCTCAGGAAATTTCCACAAATTCCTCCTTCAGATTTCAAGGTTATCTTCTTATCTTCTAAATTGAAGGCTCTAGAAGTTTTTAGAAAATTTGATTGTAGAAATCTTTTCTTGAGGGTTCAGGAAATTTTCAGTAATTTTATTTTTTTCTAAAATCTAGACTTTTTCAAGAATTCAAGAAATTTCCACTAATTTCTTCTCTAGGTTGCAAGATGTTTTAATTCAACTCGATTTCTAAATTGTGAAGATTTTATCGGAAGCTCTAAAATTAAAAAAAAATATTCGTTTAGAAATCTAGTCTTCTTTTAAAAATTTAAAAAATTTCTAATAATTCCTTCTATGGTATGATTACTACGTTAGTAACGGTCGCAACCATTGTCTTTATCAAAAATGTTATTTTGTCAATTTTCTTTTATATATATTTTGTAATAACTCTATTGAAAACCGCGAGGCGATCAGTAATTAAAGTTAATATGTATATGTAGGGTGGGTGGGTGGCCTCTAACCCACCCTCCAATCACTAAAACATAAGCGAGGGTTTTAATTAAAAGTTGTAAAACATAAATAAACATAACATTATTGTAAAATTTAATAGATTTATTCAAACAAATTTTGAAATTTAAGAAATTTTTTAAGATAAGACAACTTTTTAAACAGATGTTAAAGAGAATGAAAAACTGAAAAAGTTTTTATTTTTTTTTTTGTAAAGTTCCTAATTTAAAAATGCTTTTGCTTATTGCTAATAAACTAATTGTAAAGAATTCAAAATTGAGCAAATTATTAAGAATAACCTCATGGATTTCGAGAAAAGTATAGGGAAAGTATTATGATGGCCACATCACCATTTTTATTGTTACTGTTTTGATTTTAAGGTTATATTACTACTAATAAATCCGTAAAAAAATTGTTGCAAATTATATACACATAAAATGTTTTTCTACACTTATTAAGAAAGTGGTTAATTAATAATATAATTCTATGATTTTATAGTTTTATATCTTATATTTGTATTTAATACCTTTACAATAAATAAATTTATTACAAATTATAAAGATAAAAGTATGTACTTATAATTTACTAGGATGATTAAATGAAATACATTTCATATAAGAATTAAGAGCGTATTCGAATATATACGTGTGTTAAGTAAATACTTCTTCTATTTTTAACTACGTCCCCTCTTGAGACGTTCCACTGGCGAAATGAAGTAAGCTTATTAGATCAACTAGTGGTGATGCGATGGTACGAGGAACGGCAATCCGTTCCGCTCTATCACTGGCACCAGTGTCAATCAGTAATGATGCTCCGGGCTATATACAGAGTCCCGGAGCGTGGGGCTCCGGGCCTCGATTTTCCCCCGCGGTCCGATCGATCTACAACCCCGGACCGGCTCCACAGTATTTATAGCTGCAACCAAACACGCACACCGACAAGCAAAACACGGACACCTGTAAGAGTATCAATCATTCGCTCTTTGTCCTTTGATCGTCTAATTAACTTTCCGACCGGTTTTTCCATTCTAATTTTAATCCGCTTTCATTGCAATTACAATTGCTCACACTCATCGATTATCTCCAGGCTTATTAACGAGTTGAAATCTGTTGCGGATTAGTTAATTGATTTCAGAGTCATTAACAATTCAACAGTATTAACTTTCTGTAGTTATAATGATTATGTAATTATCTAATGTATTAAATAATTAAATCAGTGAGAATATATAGAATGTGCTTAATTGACTATATAGAAAGAATTAACAGTGGTAAATGGTTTCCTCCTGAATTTATTCATTCTAACAAAAAACTATTAACTATTCTGCTGTTTTTACAGCGGTGAAAACTAATGTGGTCGTTATGGTGGATGCGCCGGGCATAATAAATAATAAGAGTCCTACAATATATAGATGGAAGTTGATTTCGGTAGGGTTGTGGGTTAGTAAAACTTGTTGATCTTTTCGAAGCCGCGTGCGTTCGAGCTGCGCCGGAATTGGGACCATTTATTTCTTTGTCATCCGGGCGAATCTCTTAATTAAACCCCGAATTAAAACGAAATTACGTTACACGTGCCGGGATTATTTACCTAGGCTGCCGAAATTCATTACATCAAATGCAAATACTACGTGTTCCTTTCGCATAATTCACAATTTCAACATTCGAGTGTTATAACTTCGGACGCTTTATTGGTTTAGTTTTAATATTTCAATTAACTACGCCGTGTATGTCTCCGACGTTTGAGTAAACATTTCCCCCCCTTGTTTCTTCACGTTAATGTCTCTACATTGGTTTATTCCTTAGAATTATTTGTGCTGTACAAATAAGATAATAAATGAAGAATGTAACATAATACTATGAATTTACAAGGCGTATACATGATGAAACTCCATAACACATTGAAATGATAATACTGTATTATACAATATAATAATCTTTTTAATTTATTAAAGCCTATTAAAAAAAATATATTTAAAAGTAATAGAAGATCATGATAAACGTGGATTTACATTTCTTACAATTCACACGTATTGCAAATAATCGCCACGAACCGGAATTGCAAATCTGCTGTGTAACTATTTGCTATTTTAATTAGTATTTGATTAAAAAATCGCACGGATGTGTGAAACGTGATTATCCTCCTGTTCGGAGTGTTCGACCTATTTTTTTGTTGTGCTCGCAGCACGCAGATACACTGTTTAAATGCATTTTAGTTATATTCAAACCAATGAATTTATTAGGAGTATACGGATAATAATCGAGTGTGTAACACCCATTTGCTTTTATCATTCGGTATAATTTGAGTAAATTAAATTAATCAACTAAAAAATTATATAATATTTTAGACATTGGCTATATTTCCGCTCTATTGACTCTAAATTGAGCTGCTGCTACGTAAGTAGCCAATAGTTACCAGTTTACGGCATTGATTCGTAATCGTTGGTGAACTCGTAGGAGTCAACAGTGCACGACGAGCGGAGCTTTATAATTCACCCTTCCTGTTTACTGCTGGGGTGGATTTTGAATGGCTGAGCACGGCAAATATTCCCTAAATTTCGTTCCTGCTGAATGGACGTTTCGGTATCGATACAAACGCTTAAGTGATGTTTTATCCGGAAATTAATTGTGAAAATCCTCTAATGGATTAAAAAAAAATCACACAATGAAACATATTTAGAAACAATTCAATTAATAAGACTCTAATTAATAACAATAATTTGTGTTATTAAAAATATATTTCGTTAAAATGCGTTTCAATAAAAATATATTGTATCCTAATAAATTGTATAAAAATACTATTACTTTAAAATATTATAGAGATATAAATTAAGTGTGTTAATTTAGGCATATAATTATCAAATGATTATATTTTAATCTCTTAAATATTCACAAATATAATTACAATTAATAAATAAACTTCTAGACGAAAATGGTGGATGCGCCGGGATTACAAAATTAATAAATATTCATAAATATAATTACAATTAATAAATAAACTTCTAAACGAAAATGGTGGATGCGCCGGGATTACGAAATTAATTAATTTTAATCTATCAATTTAAAAGGCCTAATTCCTTTAGCGCAACTCATCAATTATTCTTTTTAACATTAAAAATTTTGATTGACTGTATACAATAATTAAATCGAGTGTTTTTAACATTTTTAAAATCGTGTAATTTTAAATATTTAACTATTTTCATTAATAACTTGAATTTGTTTTTTTTTTATGTTTTCCGTTCGAAAATACGTTTAGGATCTCCGGAGCATAAAATATGATTCCGTTTTCGATATAACGGATTCATGCGCCGCCGAACCTTTGTGAAAAGTAAATTACGAATCGAACGTACATGAAATCCAATCATGCATCCAACGCCGACTCGGCCGATTTGTAATTTTCATGATGCCCCGGAATCATTTTTCACGCAGCGCGATTTCATTTGCATTCGGCGCTCTGTAGTTTTTAATTCACTCAAAGTGCACTCAACCGGAAGAAGTATGCGTGTATATATAATAAATAAAATTTAAGTGATTAATTTTTTATTGATTGGCCAACCAATGACTCTGTCATCATCTCTTACCTCTTTATTAATAATATTCTATTATACAGGGTGACTGACGAAAAACCTTTGGTGCTGTATCTCGCTTATTTTTTATCCGATTTTAATAAATAAAACATCAAATTAAACCATTTTTAAAAGACTTTAATAGAATCTTAACTGTTATTTTTTCTCGCACCCAGTTTTTGACAAAATACGATCAACATTTTTTTTTGAATTGCACTGTATATATATTTTTATTGATTCTTAAGGAGATTTTTTTTCTGAATATAAAATTGTAGACAAATTTATCCATACATCAAACTTAAGTCGAGAAATTGAGGATTAAAAAAATAAATAAAAAGTCAAGTATCCATTGTAAACAATATACAGACCCTATTTTAAATGTCAAAAGTGACAGCCATTGATACAATACTGCAACGATTTTTAATTATTTCATAATTAAAATGTTGCAATATTTCAAACACTGTACTAGAATTTTGTGCTTCTACAGAAATCGTTTTTTAGTTTTTGAAATCTTGCAACATTTTTATTATGAAATTATTAAAAATCATTGCAGTATTGTATCAATGACTGACACTGTCCCTTTTGATATTTGGAATAGGCTCTGTATATTGTTTACTATGGGTATTTGATTTTTAATTTTTTTTAATCCTCAATTTCTCGACTTTGGTTTGATGAATAGATAAAATCGTTTATAAATTTAGATTCAGAAAAAAATCTCCTTGCGGATCAGTACAAATTATATATACAGTGCAATTTGAAAAAAAGTTGATCATCTTTTGTCAAAAACTGGATGCAAGAAAAAATATCAGTACAGTTCATATTAAAGTCTTTTAAAAATCATTTAATTTGATGTTTTATTTATTCAAATCGGATCAAAAATAAGTGAGATACAGCACCAAAGGTTTTTCGTCAGTCACCCTGTATATCATTGATTATCTCTTATTAAGCTTCTGTTATGTGATATATGCCATCTGCCATTTGTCTTTTGTCATCTGTCACCTATCATTTGTCTCCTGCCATCTATTGTCTGCAGTTACCAACTACTATTGCTGACCTGTCATCTGTGAAATGCTAACTATTGTTAAATTCACACAAAACGTTTAAATTTGTTGATATCATAAATAAATAAAAGTGTGATCTTAACAAAGTTTATCGTTTCAATCTGTCTTCTGTCATCTATCATCTATCTGTCATATGCCATCCATCACTTTCAACTATTATCGCTTACCGGTTATCCGTCATCTATCATCTGTTATTTGTCTAATTGCATAATATCAATTATCTTAAATATAAATATAAATACCTGATAATTTTAATGATTACTCATTCAAAATTTTGTTATGTGTTATATGTCATTTGTCATCTGTCATCTATCATCAATCATCTCTCATGTGTTGTGCCATGTTTCAACTCTTGTCTGTCAATAATATTACTATTTATTTACATTGTTGTACATTTAAAGACATAAGTTAACACCTAAAACTTTTACCTTAATCTATATGTTTATGTATAATCTTCCATATGTCACCTGTCATCATATATCTTTATTTATCATCTGTAATATTCATTTTTCATCTGCAATCATTTGTCATTTTTCATGACTCAACCATCACGTACCATCTATCATTTATGATTTATCATCAGGAAAATGCTATTTAATCTCTATCTATCTATCTATCATCTGCCAGATCAAATTTTATCTAAGCATCTGTCATCTGTCATCTGCCATCTGTCAATTGACAACTATATGCGCATTGCTTATTTGACAAATGATAGATGATTAATGAGAGATGGTAATATCTCTTGAATTAAAAATCGGATCTGGGAAAATTTTACATCAATGAATTCTTGTTATCGAGTTTATTAAAATAACTTAAAGGTATAAAACTTTTATTCAATTGTTTTTCATATTTTTATTGATAACTTTCAGACGAAGGCTCCGATTTGAAAATTTCTTTCACCAATGAATTTCAATTATCAATTTTGAAGATATAAGATGAAAATGTAAAATTCGATTTTCAATTGTTTTTTCAATTCATCAAATATCTCCCGAATTAATAATCGTATTTTGGAATGTTTTACATCAATGAATTTCTATTATCGAGTTTATTAAGATAATGTAAAAATCTAAAAATTTTTATTCAATTGTTTTTTATATTTTTATTGATAACTCCTGAAAAAAGGCTCGGATTTGAAAAATTCTTTCGCCAACGAATTACTATTATCATTTACGTATTGATAACATGAAAAACTAAAATTCGACTTTCAATTGTTTTTTGAATTTATTGTAATATCTTTCGAATTAAACGTCGTATTTTGGAATTGTTTTCAACAATTAGTTCCTATTGTCGAGATTATTAAGTTAAAGTAAAAATCTAAAAAAATTTATTCAATTGTTTTTCACATTATTATTAAAAGCTCTTGAACGAAGGCTCGGAATTGAAAATTTCTTTTACCAATGAATTCCTATTATCGTTTTCGAATAGATAACATAAAAATCTAAAATTCGATGTTCAATTGTTTTTTTAATTTTTTGGTAATATTTCTTGAATTAATCATCATATTTTGGATTTTTTTACATCAATGAATTCATATTGATGAGTTTATTAAGATAACGTAAAAATCTAAAAAAATGTATTCAATTGTTTTTCGAATTTTTATTGATAACTCTTGAAAAAAGGCTAGGATTTGAAAATTTCTTTCGCCAACGGATTCCAATTATCATTTTCGTATTGGTAACATAAAAATCTAAAATTTGATTTTCAATTGTTTTTTGAATTTATCGAATATCTCCCGAATTAATAATCGTATTTTGGAAATTTTTGCATAAATGAATTCCTATTGTTGAGTTTATTAAATTAACGTAAAAACGAATTTTTTTTATTCAATTGTTTTTCGTATTTTTATTGATAACTCTTGAAAAAATGTCCGAATTTGAAAAATTCTTTCACCAACGAATTCCTAATATCATTTTCGTATTGATTACATGAAAATCTAAAATTCGATTTTCAATTTTTTTTCAAATTCATTGAATATCTCTTGAATTTATAATCGTATTTTGGAAACTTTGACATCAATTAATTCCAATTGTCGAGTTTATTATGTTAAGTAAAAAACTAAAAAAAAAATATTCAATTGTTTTTCGTATTTTTTTATCGATAACTCTTGAAAAAGGCTCGAATTTGAAAATTTCTTCCACCAATGGATTCCTGTTATCATTTTCGTATTGATAAAATGAAAATGTAGAATTTGTTTTTCAATTGTTTTTTTGAATTCATTGAATATCTTTCGAATGAATAATCGTATTTTGGTAATTTTTACATAAATAATTTCGGATTTGAAAAATTCTTTCATTAACGAATTCCTATTATTATTTTGGTATTGATAAAATGAAAATCTCAAATTCGATTTTCAATTGTTTATCGAATTCATGTAATATCTCTCGAATTAATAATCGTATTTTGGAAATTTTTACATAAATGAATTGCTATTGTCAAGTTTATTAAGATAACGTAAAAATCTAGAAATTTTTGTTCAATTATTTTTCATATCTTTATTGATAACTCTTAAACGAAGGCTCGGATTTGAAAAATTATTTCACCAACGAATTCCTAGTATCAATTTCGTATAGATAAGATGAAAATATAAAATCCGATTTTCAATTGTTTTTTGAATTTATGGTAATATCTCTGGAAGTAATAATCGTATTTTGTAAATTTTTACATTAATGAATTCCTATTATGAAGTTTATTAAAATAGTGTATAAATCTACAAATTTTTATTCAATTGTTTTTCGCATTGTTATTAATAACTCTTGAAAAAAGGCTCGGATTTGGAAAATTCTTCCACCAACGAATTCCTATTATTATTTTTAAATAGAGAAGATGAAAATCTAAAATTCGATTTTCAATTGTTTTTTTTAATTTATAATAATATCTCCTGAATTAATAATCGTATTTTGGAAATTTTTACATTAATGAATTCCTATTGTTAAGTTTATTAAGCTAATGTAACAATCTAAAAAAATATTCAATTGTTTTTCGCATTTTTATGGATAACTCTTAAACGAAGGCTCGGTTTTGAAAAATTCTTTCATCAATGAATTCCTATTATTATTTTTGAATAGAGAAGATGAAAATATAAAATTGGATTTTCAATTGTTTTTTGAATTTATGGTAATATCTATGGAAGTAATAATAGTATTTTGGAATTTTTTACATAAATGAATACCTATTATCGAGTTTATTAAGATAACGATAGAATCTAAAAAAAATATTCAATTGTTTTTTTTGTATTTTTATTGATAACTCTTGACAAAAAGCTCCGATTTAAAAAATTCTCTCAGCAATGGATTCCTAATCTGTCATCTGTCATCTGCGATTTGCCACCTGTCATTTGTCATTTGTCATTTTTCAATGAAGAGAACTCCGCCCGTCCTTCTTTCAACAAAAATTTTGGGTATATTTACATATTATATATTAAACATTTGATGTTATTTTGTTAGAAAAAAGTACAAAGATGTTAATTATTAATAATAAATAAATAAATTTGTCATTTGTTATTTATCATTTGTAATTTATCATTTATAATCTATCATCTGGAAAACTTAGTGGAAATATTAAATATTCGCCAGGAGAAAACAAGGCAAAAATAAATAGTAAATTATTTTATTTCCAAGTAAAATTGTGGATAATATTAGGTGGTTGGATATGGTGGATGCGCCGGGTAACCGCATAACGCTCATAAAATTACATTCAACTTCAAATATATTGTCATATTTAAATACGCAAATAAATTGACTTATAAGAAATGATTAAAATTTTTAAGAAGACTTGATTAAAAATTAATAAACAAAATAACGGACAGACTAATGGAACATCTCTCAACCCAGAGCCTTAAAGGAAGTGAAACATAGTGTTTGAGATAGAGAGAGAGCTCGTAAAAGCTCGACGTGACGACCATTGCATCGGGCGGAACTTTCACGGGTCGTTAGAAATCCCAGAGGTGGCGGCCCTTGCGGCGGTGCCACCGCCGTCGGCTCCTATTACTATTCGGGTCGGCTGCGGGGCGCAACAGGTACCGGGGCACCCCGCTCAACAAGTGCCCGAAGGATTATTCTGTTCTGCTCTAATCTAAATATGTCGGGGGACCTCCATTAATGCAGCAACGAGGTTAGCCCTTATCTATGGGGGCCCCGAAATTGTACCGAACGGCGGAGATTTACATAATTACGTGTCTAATGTTTGACTGGAAACGGTAACGTAACGTTGTTAAAATTAAATTTAGCTTATACAAACTCTAATTAGTGATACTTAACTGTATTTGCTCTAACGTAAAAGCAAAAATAAAAGATATGACGATAAACGGGAATTGAACCCATAATATTCTTTTTGACACGCCACTGAGCATGAATTCAATTCCTATTTATTCATATAAGTATTTTTAGAGTAAAAAAATGAAACCAACAAGTTAAATTCCTTTCTAGAGGGATATATTGTTATAAAATAGGGTGTAGGTTTTACTAAAAACCTATTACAATTATATTGGATTGATATAAAGTTTGACTACCCCCAATGAACATAATCTACATCTATTAATCAATTTTCTGCTATAATTAGTATAATTAATTAATTGTTGTGTTGTATTTACGTTGTTATGTAATTAGGACTAGTTTCCTGTTTCCCGGGCAATACATTTATTATTACTATTAATAATTTAAAATAATTAACAAATGATTAAATTAATTAATAGCATATTTTAATCACTTTAATTTAATAATTTGTTTTTAATGATTAATAGCAGAAAAGGAGATGTATGTACATCTTAATAATAATCAGATTATTTTTTCTATAAATTTTCATTGTAGTCCTCGTTCAGATGACATTTCGTTTAGTCGTAAAAACTCCAATTTTTTTTTTTCGCCCATTCCCTGTGACAAGCGTGGGCGTTCAATCAATTTCCTTATCACGCAAAATTATATATCCTCTGCATGCGGACTAATGCCGAACGAGGATTTTCCGATTTTTTTCCCCCTCCGTTGTTGCTGGGAACATCAAGGGAACGCAAAAATTGCCTCCGGCTTAAACGCAATCTTCACACTCTAAACAGGATTTCCCCACTCGCGTTTAATCTATTTTTGTACTGCGTTTGCACATTAGGACGTAATGCCAATGTTTTATGTATTTTACGGTTAAAGATGAAAGGTGAGTGCTATTATCGGTTATGATAATAATAACAATAATAATAAATTTATTGCCCATACAGGGAACTAGTCTCAATTACATGACTAAATATTATACATTATACATGATTAAATAATACAATATATTAATTATGTTATGATTGTATTATGTATACCTGTATGTGTTATGACTCATGCCTGATGACAAGGTGACAAAAATAATGTTGTGATAATTAGAAAAATAAATTTATAAATAAATAAAAGTTAATTTATAAAATTAAATACTTATTTATAGCAACAAAACCAGAGGCAACAAAACATATAATATATGAAATGACAGATAACAGATAAAATCTAATAAGTTACGTATGACATAATAGATAACAACTCTTTTTAAAGTTTATCATTTGATTTTTCATTTACATTTTAAGGCATTGGGCGGGTGGTATGCATTTGATTGTGCTATTAGACGGTACGTAACACCAAATATTTAGATCTTTAACACTTTGACTCCCAAAAAATAATCTTCTTTTAAATCAATATTCATTGTCTTCGTCTGAAGGTGAAGATGAAGAGAATATTTTCTTCTTGATTTAATTGTCCTGCTTATATGCAGAACTAAAAATTCAGAAGACTCAGAGAGAATCAGTCGAATTTACAGAGAATTTAGCCTTCCACGATGCCACAGTTACAGATTTTAATGATAAAACCTTAAGTTTGAAGTTTCATCTTGAACCGATCATTCATTTTTTCAGCAGACTCACAGACATACAGACCAAGTCATTTGACTCTGAAATATTTCGCGTCGTGATTAGAGAGAACATTCAGCTCGTGGGATCCGTTGAGCAGAAATGCTGCGAATTAATGTCGCTGGTCACAAACGCCTATCGACGAGCTCTAGGAGGAATCTGTTGAACGAAGAGATCAACCAAACCCGGCGCTAGATACAGCACGTTCAACGATGCGAGGATTATGAGACACCGCGGAGGGCGGGGCTCTCTCAAACGAGCAACAAAGTCAGCAAGGAGAAACATATCTATAACGAGAATCTTTCATCACAGATGTTGCTTTTAAGGTCGCCATCAGGTCCCAATCAGACATCTTCCTATGGCCAACACTTGCCTCTTAGGGAAATCTTTCTCAGCCGATGGAAGCAGCAGAAGCTTATCCTCCTACCGAAACGGGATAAGCCACTAGAAGATTTGTGATTATACCGTCAAATCCAAAGTGTTCGAGAGGATCGTCTGCAACCTGTTCTATATGTTTTCCAAAATTGCTTGAAACCTATCGCCGAATCAATACGAGTTAGTTCCACAAGAATCACTGCACGGACCCCTTTTGACGTAGCAATGGTAGTAATCGCCAAGCATTCGGAGGTCATGCAGATAGATTGCGATGAACTGCCTACAGATGGCTAACCATAAAACCGTGGTAGTTCTTGTGACCAGCAGAAAAGCTAGGGAGATCATCACCCTGAGAGTTGGAGAATGCGATATCAGTTAGCAGCTATATTTTTAATACCTGGGGTTACAAGTCGACCCGTGGCCGCATTTCGACAAACACCTGCAGAAGCAATCTTCAAAGTGTTGACACGGATTATGTCACACATTGGTGGATCGAGACAAGCGCAACGAAAACTCTTCTCCAGTTTTGTTAAATGCAGCCCTTATCTAGTAAGCAGCTACAACTGTCCTATCATACGTACGACAAGTGATCTTGGTCTACAGCAGGAGTGACCTACAAAATTGAATTCCGTACGGTGCCGTACGCAGCCGATCCACTTGATGATTAAGGAGCGCTAACCCGACCACTGACTCCATCACCGCGGAGATCAGAACGACTATGAACGGCTGCAAGTATCGACTAAGGGGCGTTGGACTCACAGACTTATGCCGGACATTATAATGATGATAAAGAGGCAGCATGGAGAGGTTTCAGCTATTGACGGAACGTGGCGCTTTCAGGGCATACCTGCACATATTTAAGGTGCCGGAGTGCCGATGAAGTCGTAGAGCACGTGTTCTTTCACTCCATGCGTACTAAGGAGGAACGAGAGATTCTCCGACAGCAGTTGACCCTGCAGTACATTGTCATCCGGAAACACCGATAGGCGGAGAAGCTGAAGAGAACACCACCTGTGGCATAGAGGAGGGGCACTAGCCACCTCGGTATTGGTGGGTACATAGTAGCCAGCTCACCTCCTGGGAAGTAATGGTTGACGGCGATCCCGCAGAATGGTAAGCCGTTTGGGAGGTGTTTTTAGTGGGTAGAAATCCCATACACCGAAGCACGAGCTTCGCGTTGACCTTTGAAGATTTTCATTTGCCCCAGGAGAGAAAAAAAAACACAGACACATTATTTAAAAAGTAAAAATACTTTCCCTTTATAGTAGATGTAAAAACGACAGATCACATAAATCACAGATGATATGAAATAAGCTACAGAAAACAGATGACTGATGACAGATGAAAGATAAATCATAAAGCATAAAAGATGACAGATGACACAGATGACATATTTGACACAGATGATAGATGATAGATGACAGATGACAAATGACAGCTCATAGATGACAGATGACAGATGATAGATATATAACATAATAATTATTTTAAAAAAATCCACCGTAGTTAAGTTTTTAGAAAGTTTTCAACTGCCTTTGTAACAATATTTAATAGTTTGTCAGAAACAGAGATTATAAATTACAGATGACAGATGAAAGATGAAACATGAAGCATGAAAGATGACAAATGACACAAATGACATAAATAGTGGTATTAAAACTTAAAAATTATTTTCATTTACCTTTTCTAAAATGAACTACCACATAGTAACGGTCGCTACCATCATTTCACAAATGACACAGATGATACAGATGACACAGATGACACAGATAACACAGTTGACACAGATGACACAGATGACACAGATGACACAGATGACACAGATCACACAGATGACACAGATGACACAGATGACACAGATGACACAGATGACACAGATGACACAGATGACAGATGACACAGATGACACAGATGACACAGATGACACAGATGACACAGATGACACAGATGACACAGATGACATAGATGACACAGATGACAGATTACAGATGAGAGATGACAGATGACAGATGACAGAGAAATCCACTGTTGTTAAGTTTCTAGATTAATTGAAAGATTTTTCACAGTTTTATTTGTAGTTTGCACACATATAACACAGATGACACAGATGACACAAATGGCACAGATGACACAGATGACACAGATGACACAGATGACACAGATGACACAGATGACACAGATGACACAGATGGCACAGATGACACAGATGACACAGATGACACAGATGATACAGATGACACAGATGATACAGATTACACAGATGACAGATCACAGATGAGAGATGACAGATGACAGATGACAGAGAAATCCACTGTTGTTAAGTTTCTAGATTAATTGAAAGATTTTTCACAGTTTTATTTGTAGTTTGCATACATATGACACAGATGACACAGATGACACAAATGGCACAGATGACACAGATGACACAGATGACACAGATGACACAAATGACACAGATGATACAGATGACACAGATGACACAGATGACACAGATGACACAGATGACACAGATGACACAGATGACACAGATGACACAGATGACACAGATGACACAGATGACACAGATGACACAGATGACACAGATGACACAGATGACACAGATGACACAGATGACACAGATGACACAGATGACACAGATGACACAGATGACACAGATGACACAGATGACACAGATGACACAGATGACACAGATGACACAGATGACACAGATGACACAGATGACACAGATGACACAGATGACACAGATGACACAGATGACACAGATGACACAGATGACACAGATGACACAGATGACACAGATGACACAGATGACACAGATGACATAGATGACAGATGAAAGATGACAGATGACAGATGACAGATGACAGATGACAGATGACAGATGACAGATGACAGATGACAGATGACAGATCACAGATGACAGATGACAGATGATAGACATATATTAAAATTATTTTAGAAAAAATCCACTGTTGTTAAGTTTCTAGATTAATTGAAAGATTTTTACAGTTTTATTTTTAGTTTGCATTTTTCTAAATTGTAAACACTGTTTGTAACTGAAGTTAAATAAATACGTAGGGTGGGTGGGTGACCTCTACCCCACCTTCAAATAATTTAAATATTAGCAAAGGTTTCCTCAGAACAACTGCACAAAATTATAAAACAAAATTAAGATTGAATTGTCTTTTATATATAAAGCAAATTTTAGTCAATATTAGTTTA